>VXAY01002386.1:250047-272003 GCA_013399855.1 Oxyruncus cristatus | reverse complement strand
AAAAAAAAAAAAAAAAGAGAAAAGAGAGCATCCTTTAACCTCTCTTCCTGAAGATATCTACCAGAATTTAAGCTTTTTACTTGATAGAATAAGAGACTGTATTTCCTATTCAAAAAACAGATAGCTGTTATTTTTACCTATGTTTTAAGAATGTAACATATTTCATTAGAATTACCAATGTCGCTGGAGGGTATTTGCATTTATAAGCAAATTCAACTTAGCATAAAAAATCAAGTAACACACAAAAATCACAGTAACCTTCACAGTAGTTTATTTTGTACTGTATTTGTCTTTGTAGGATGAACTAACTCATTCTAAAAGATTCTTGCAGGCATAACTGTCTCATAGCTGTGCAAAATAATTGATCATTGACCACAAAGACTTGAAGATTTAACTTTTCACTAATTTGCAAGACATACAAAAATGTTTTATGATGGTAAGCAAAAAAATAAATACTTCTGAAAAATAAATACCTCTGTATTGTCAGTGATCATTTTGACATGGGTCCAGCTTCATATTTTACATACTGACTGTCCCAGTGAGAGTGCCTGTATAGTCTAGTGGAATGGAATGAAAGGGTTTTTTCAATCTTTCTGATCGTTAAGGTGCATTCCTGGCCAATAATTTTGTTGCATTTCCACCATTCTCCATCTTTAAAGTAGAAGATCATACTTGAATATAATAATGAATGTTGATGTTATCAGTTTGAAACAATGTTTCCATTATGTCCTTTTTTCCTAAGTCAAACACTTCAGTAATATCCCTCATAACCTGAATTTCACTGATTCCAGCTGATTTTAAAGAAATCCACTTGAACCAAGTGGTTCATGACGGTGTATTTTCTTTATATTTTTTCCTACTAGAATTGAAGTGGTAAAATGAATAGGACTAATGAGGAATTCTTACAAACACTGTCATATCAATTTTCACATCTTTAAACAGGATCAGATGTTTAATGGCCACTGTAATCCCTAATGTATGCTCAATATTTCATTGTTAAACAGATTACAAATATGTTGATAATTAGATATGTGAAAAGATTGTTAGGTTTTCATGCTGTAACCTTCACAAAGCATGAGTAAAGTACTGTATAACTCAGAACATCTTAACACCTTCTTGTTTAGCAACCACTCTTATCAAATGTGGCAAAAAGAATACCCAGTGTAGTTTTCAGAAACAATAATAACCAGAATATTTTGTTTTCCGAAGTTCTATGATTAATAATCACATTAAAGAAACTGTTTCAATGTACTGTTGCTAATTGCAGTAATTCTGCTAACAGCAGTTTTTTCTTCATGGTATTTTACTGAATCTCTATGTCACAATTCCTAAAGTCTTCTAAAGACAGTGAGTTGTGGATTCACCAGAATTAAGGTATACATTATAAAGTATAATGAATGCATATTTCATTGTCTGTTATTTTTAGATTTGGCTATGTGTTATACTTTTAAAATTCCAGGATTCCAAGAATCTCTGTGTTTCTGCAAGGAACACAGAAAGATCAAAGTTCTAATAGTCTATATAACCCAATATCCATTTTCTGGATATATATGCTTTGAAAATTGTACTATTTTTCTTTCAGCAATGTTAGAAATAAAGCAGTTTTAAGTGGGGTTTTTTATTATATCATGGAAATTCTGAACTGCATTTAACCTAAATTTGCAGAATTTTGCTAAACTCTTTAGAACTCTCCCTTCCTGTATTAAAGGAGACCCTACTTTAATGGTGATTACTGATCCTTTCAAGTATGCATAGTCCTTTTTTCTCTCTCTGCTGCATAAAGCATTATATTCCAAGTACTATTGATGTGATTGCTTACTCACTACAGTTTCTCTGTAAAGCTAATGATCTCATGTGATTCTCTTTTCCATCTTCTTGTGGTTTTGTGAGAATGTGTGAAACAGATAGTAAAGATTCCAAAATATTTGGCTGTTCCCTCTGTTTCAGAGAATGGGGATGCATAGCCCTTTTGTTCTGCTTGGAAGGAAGAACAGTTCTTTCACATTCATGCTAGTACAAAGGGATTTCAGTACTACTGAAGAGATATTAGGTATTCTGCATGAAACAATGTAGATATCTGTGACTTGAAGAAAAAAAAGTGTCATTGAATTACAGAAGGAATAATAAACTAATAAAATCGAAGATAACCTGATATGTTGAAAAAAAGGACACTGTTCAATATTTTGACAGTTTTGGTATTTATTTTTTTATTTATGATGTACATAAAATTCTATAAAAATCATCAGCTCAGTGTCTGGTCACCCAGTGATTCACACAGGGGACTTTTCAGAAAACTGCTCAGTTTCTGTTAGTTTGGCACAGCATATGGAAGTATAGCAACAAGAGTATATTACCAAATAACTTACGAAAGTGTCATGTTGTCTTCTTCCTAAGGAGTGAGATGATAGTTTACACTGCTGTATTTGGGAGCTCTGAAGAGCTAAACAACCAAAAAAAAAAAAGTGAAGAAAAAGCATTTTTTTAATTCTCTTCCTCAGGTCTGTTGTTCCGTATGTGGAAGATCAATACAGAAATAAAATTGGTTCAGTGTGCTTGTAACAGCTGGCAATTCTCTACAGGTTTGCTTTAGCTGAAAGCAATAGGAAGTGCTATTTGCTCTGTAGGTATTGAAAATCAGTAAAAAATAAAAACTAGTACGCAGCCAGCCTTTGCATGAATGTCCAAAAGAAGCAGTGTTGGAGGGAAGGGGAAGAAAATGTATCTCCCAACAAACCAGTCTGGGTCTCTTCGATTTACCTCATAAGGACCAGTAATCATAGAGGGGTCAGAAGGCAGATGTCCACGAACAACAAAACAGGCAGTGAAGTTATGCAGCCAGACTGCTGTGGGGTTAAGCTGAATTTTCTTCTGTGTGCTGAGGAGATGGGAGCAGTTCTTGGTCTAGGTGACCTGCTCCAGCTCAGCAGCAAACTTTCAACATGGTTTTAAAGAGTTTGATTAATCTCAGCTTGTTACTTAGTTTGCACAGCTCTAAATTAGGAGTAGTACTTAATTATCTCAGAAAAATGTTCAAAAGACTAAATGTTCTGAGGCCAGTAATTTTAAAAATGTGGCATTGAGGTCCTGGTGCATGATCTGTATATATGTATATATATATATATATATATATATATATATCTGTATGTACACAGTCCATATTTGTGACCAAAAATCATCACAGAACCTCAGGTTCTTTGTTTGATGCAGTTCATTGTATATCCTTTTTCCATGAGGGATGAGGGAAAGAAGAAAATGTGACGGTTATTATTCAATTTTAATTGCTATAACCTTATTTTTCTAACTCCTTGCTTTCTAAATAAATTTCAGGTAGATAATTAATACATAGTTTTCTTATATAGAGAGAAGAAAGAACAGACCAGGACATCAGACAAATGATTTTTTCAAGACTAGCCAGTTTAAGTCTGGTTTTGCATACCAGAAGTAAGAAAATTTGGTGCTGCAAATTGAGTCCCTTGATTAAAGAGGGTACTGAGTAAAATTCACACATATATTTGTTAAATAGTCCTTCTTAATAGTCGTGGGAGAGAAGAGAGAAAAACATGCCAACTGCATCTTTCTGAGCATCAGAAGGAAACTCCTTTAAGGAAAACAACAGAGAAAGGAGGGTATTTCTCTTCCTTTGACAGGAGTACATCAATTCTGTGGTAAAGTTATATTTTGTTACGTAGTTAATTCAGGTGGGAGAATCTATTTTATTAATCTCTCCACCACTCTGACTGTCGTTATCATCAGCCTGTTCTTTAAAGCACACATGGACCTGGCTTTTTATTAGACTGTAAACCATCCATGAAACTTTCTTCTCTACTTGCTCACCATTGTGTACCACTTGCCTTTTGTTCCATGCTCTTTAGATTTGTTGATTTATTTTCTATGAAGTTACTGAAGCTGCTGTTACATCTGCGATCACCTTCATCCAAAGATGCTTTGTCATTTTGTGGCTGTTACTTGATCTTGTCCTTGATGAGGTTGGAAATACAGAATTAAATGAAAATACATTTCACTAGAGGCGGATTGTGGATGGAAATTTAAGCTGTGAGTAAACGTAGAAGAAATTAGAGGGCAGACACCTTCACCAGAACGAGGTTAGGTGTGCAGATTCATGCTAGTATTACATCATGCAGTGAGAAAAAATACAGATATTTTAAAAGATCTAGGACTAGTTTTCAAAGGCATTGTTATAATACTGACAGTAGCCAAGCTGTTCAATAAAAAAACTTAGTTTTTTCAGCTAATAAATTTATGTCCACACATCAACAGCCTAATCTTTTAACAAAGTGCATGCTAAGCTTACAGAAAGAAGATAAGTGGGGTTCAGGTGCCCAGGCACTGGTAGTGGTGTATCACAAACCGTTTCCTCGGAAAAAGGAGACGGACTCGTGATAGGGTTCTTGGCCAGATTGTTGAGTCGGCCAGCGCTTTATTGTGTTGATGGTGGGAAGAAAGAAGCGTGCAGAGAACCCAGCAGGAAGGAGGAAAAATCACAAATCCCCAGAGGGAAGGGCGACAGGGACTTATATAGGGTTCGGAAGGGAAGGTTCTAGAACTTGGGATGGGCTTAACATATATGGAATTGGGTAGGATGGGTCAGGTACAAACAAGGGAATTATAGGAGGGGATATTACAACAAGGGGTGGTTACAAGCCATATTAGGGAAATGGTGCAATGCACCAAATTACAACCAATCAAAAATTTGCAATAAACTGGGGATAAAACTGAGGGGAAAAATATAATAAAACTGGGGTACAACAGTAGAAACATGCATTAACATTTTTTATAGTAATTATGATGTAAGTAAAACAGTCCAAGGTGGTTCAGAATCTTCTTTACAGGTTTTGTTTCTGGTAAACTGCCTTCTTCCAATTCTCCCAGGTCTGTGCTGTTATTTCTTGACTCCCGACAGTGGTGACTGCAGAAGGTGGGTGGATATTTCATGAAAGAACTGTGACCCATGGAGACCCCACACTGGAGGCAGGAAAAGTGTGAGAGGGAAGGAGCGGCAGAGAGAAGTATTTATGGACTGACCCCTATTCCCCACCCGCCTCCTGCACTGCTTGGGTTGGGGAGATGTAGGAGTCGGGAATGGAGCAAAGCTGAGCCTGGGAAAAAAAGGGAACTAGGGAGATGGGGGTTATTTTTCCACTTTGTTTCTTGCCACCCAGAACTATTACATTTCCAATAAATCAAAGAAAATTTCGCCAGGTCAGTCCTGTGATGCTAATCGATAAGTGATCTCCTTGTCTTTATCTTGGCCCAGGAGCTTTGTCATCTTGTTCCCCCACTCTAACTGTCATGTTGAGAGGGAAGGGTGAGAAAGCAGCTGGGTGGGCAGCTGGCAGCTGTCCAAGGGGCAACCCACCACAGAAGGAACATTGAAGTGATACAGAATGTGATTTTCCTCCATTCCTTCCATATGTAGTTATATGGGCCAGATTTTGTAACCTATATGCGATCTCTTGAATTTATTTAATTTGTAACTAGTGCTGTCTTGTTTTGGATAAGATTTGTAAATATTGATAATTTGAATAAATTTGAATATATTGCAGAATTCTTGTAGTGACATGATAAGTGTTAGCATATAGTGAAGGTAGAAAAATAATTAATGTCTCTCACTACTGGGCCAATTGTCTTTCTAAAGGTGTGAAAAATATCTGCCACAGTACAACGTATTTCAGAATATAGAATGGTTCTCTGGAATGGAGTCTATAGAAACCCTGTGCTTTGCTATAAAATAGAAAGTTTTTATAAAATGCCAAATCTGCATTTGACCTCATACTCCAAGTGACCTGTATTAAACAGACATGTAACACAGAAGTTTGGAGTACATTGAAATAAAATTATTCATCAGGTTGTGGACTGCCTTTTCTGGAGGCTTTGCTCAACTTCAGTGTCACATGTTTGCTGTGCATTTCCCTATTTGGGGGAATGGTGTTTATGTGGCATCAATTCAAATCTGTGCCTTGGGATATGTGTCCCTATGGTTTTTCTTCTACAGCTTCTATGAAGTTTGAGGTACTGGTCTGCCCTTTGCAGTGACAGTGGATATGACTTCCTACTGCACTGATGGGTTTTAGTGAGAACACCAGGAACTAAGGATCTATACGTTGTCACAGAAATTGTTTTATCCCCCCTACTGTTTGCATTGCTTTGTCAGAGCTGCCAGCACCTAGCAGACTTGTAGTAATGAAAGATGTGAATGTGGGAGCTACAGCATAGCATGCTGTGTTGCTACTAAATTACTCAGCAGCAGTTCAAAACACCTTCAAAAATACATTTCCTCTTGCATTTGAATACATTTTATGTAAATCTGACATGTGGTTTGGCCCCTGGGTTTTGTTCCCAGCACTGTCAGAAGCAATCTTCTGCAACCTCTTTTGTTCACCCATCTGGAAAATAACAGGATTATACTTGCCTGCCTTCTGGGGGTGGGTATAAGTTTTGCTCAACAACAAATGTTGTGAAAAATACAAAACTAAACAGCAGCCTGTGGCTGGCACACGCCAAAGCGTGTTCTGACCATTTCTTTCCTTGGCTGAAGAGTACCCTTTCTGAACCAGTGAAAGACGAAGATGTTGATTATTAAGACTGAGTTTTTCCATCACCTTTAACAGAGGAGAAGCACGTATCACTTTGTTTTAGTGAATTTATTTGAATCAAATACTTAACCCTGTAATCTTTCTGCAGAGTCTCCTTTACCCCAGATTTTATTGTATTTCATGGAGGTAGTGAATCTGGCACTTCTATTTTACCACTTTTTAAATAGTTTCTTCAATTCCCGTGTAAAAAAGCAGGTACAAAAGCAGTTTTACTGGAAACATAAGGTGAGACATGTAAGAAAAAAAAGGCTCATGGCAATACAGTGAGTGGAGTTTGCTGATTTCTTGATGCAGACAATAATTGCAGCAGCAACCTATGCCAAATTTATATCCATGTTTTTCAATTTTAGAGCTCACTGTTGTGATTTGCTGAGGTTGATTCGGTATTACTGGTCTTGCTAAATATCCAGTTGCTGCTCCAAGGGCTATGAATGCTTTCTAAAGCCCATATAATTTCCTCTGTTTCTTTATAACCTATTTAACCTTCAAATTTAAGCCAGAAAGTTTTTTGTTTGTTTTGAGGTCTTTTGTTTGTTTCTTTCTTTTTTGTTTTTCCAAAACAACAGAGAACATAATCAGTAACTGGGAAATTCTGATGTGGTCAGCACGACCATTTCCTTTGTCTCTAATAAAAATTGCAAATATTCTCAGAGTAATCTTATGGTATTTGGGTGTTCACACATTCCAACACAAGAACATTCATTTGTATTGAATGGAAAATGGCTGTATATTGTTTCATATACTACATTTGAGCATAAAATATTTTCAGCCAATCTAACATCTGTGAGATTTTATTTTCTCATGAGTTTTAGAATGATCAGCATCTTACAGCTTTTGGAATTAATACCTTTTATTAAAGTTCTCTTTGTTCAGGAAGATAATGTCAGTCTTACTGGGTATGCAATTGAAGAGAGGAGTGATTAACTTGGTTTGATTAACTGTGAACTAAAGTAGATTTTTTGCTGATCAGACTAAAAAATCATCTTTTGGGGGTTTAGTAATTTTGGTTTTAGTTAGCTCAGATCTCTAGTCACACTCTCTGAACAATTTCATCAATTGGGAACCATTCACTTTGATACCAGCAGACTCTCATATTGACTAAAACTCTCATATTGACTAAAACCCTCATTAACAATAGATTAAATATGAAATATTTTGCCACTCAAGCGAGTATGGCAGTCAGACCCAAAAAGAGCCGCAGATCTTGGAAAGTCCTCTCATTATTTATAATAGATTTGGTGGTTCTTATTCTGAAGATTTAATGTGTAGAAGACAAACATTATTCAAATACAGTGTATCCAACACTGAATCACAAAGCAGTGATATGAAATGAACTAGTTCTGAGAAAGTTATTAAGTGATTGCCCATACAACTTTAATTACATCTGAACATGTTTTCTGACAGGTTGGCAGCAAGGTTGTGGGGGTTCTTTTGTGGCTTTTATATACTCGGTCATGTAGTACTATAGTAGTATTTAAATGCTGAACACGTACTTTTGCTCTCACTTAGAATTCTTTCTGTGATATTTTCTCTTTTTTTCTCTCATACCTTTTTTTTTATTTTTTAAACTACTGAAAATCTGCTGCCATTTTTCTCAGTTATGAGCAAGAAGACAGTTAAGTACACCAAAGGTTGCATACTGAATACAGAAAACCAAAGGGCCAAAACATTTACAGCTACATTAAGTAGGAAATGAAGCAGCACAGAATTATTCAGCTTAAATTCAAGATGAGCTGCAAGAATATATCTCACCTCACCTCTACACAAGTTCTTGAACTAAACATGAACTAACATTTTGCAACCTGCAACTTTCACAGCATAGTGCTGCTGCATTTTCAGATGATGAAATAAATTAAATTGCCTAACAATAGGGAAAAGTTTAGGTACATATTCTGTACTTTTCAAATCTCATTGCGTACTTTAAACAAAAGGTAGAAAAAAATTCAGATATTTTATTCCTCCAAACTGCCTATTCAATCATTTGAAATCTTTTACTTGTCAGTAGCTGAGACTCTCCCTGCTCATTTTAATCCAAGATAGTTGATAGTTTTCTATGGGCTCCAAAGAACTTCTATAAAATTAGTGTGCCTTAAGTCATTATCATGGATAGTAGATTCCAAAATATCCAGTTGATCAAAGATGAAACTGAAAACTTTGCCTAATAAGCTGTTTGCTCACTCCTTTGCAGTTTTCTCTCTAAAATAATCATGCTCTCTATGTCCGTCAGTTGTTATCTGATTCAAGACAAATAAGGTCTGTTTCCCTCCCTACCCAAACTATTACATCAACATTCAGCAGTGAGAACACAGGGCAAACACAGAACTTCCTTTGCTTCCCCAGCCTTCCTGAATAAGAAAAGGATGAGAAAAGAAAGACAGGGGAAAGAAAAAAAAGCTAATTAATATTGAAGATTTTCTGTAATTGATTATGTGTGATTCCACACAACTTATTCTCTTTATCAAATTTTGTGCAACACAGGATGCACCCAGCCATTCATGTACCAGGCACAGGTGACAGGTGTATGGGGTTTTTTCCCTTCATGACCAAATAGTAGCCTATTTTTTGGTGGCGGTGTTTCTGGTTTGTTTTTTTTTTGTTTGGGTGGGGGTGTTGGTTGATGTTTTTTTCTGGTTGGTTGGTTGGTTTTTGTGGGGTTTTTGTTTGTTTGGGAGTTTTTTTAGTTTTTTAATTTGAAAAAACAATCCAATAGTTGTTTAATGAAAGCAGTGGTAGAATTAGCTGACCTAATCTTGCTCAGCCTCTCTTTCTACCTAGTCTCTTCCTCTGGCATGCAAATGAGAGGCAGATGCATAGCAGGGGAAGTTTTCCAGGTTCATCATTAAACAAAGCACTTAACATTGACTGAAAACAGTTAAATATTTAACCACAGCAATTTAATCAGTGCAATGGGTATGTTTTATAAAAACAAGTTTTCTTTAGATTGATTCTTCCTAATTTCTGGTAACTTCATATAAGAATGTTGTTTAATGAATAAAAATGTGACAATCTCAGAAGCTGCACTCACTGCTGACATATTTGTCACTCTTGGGAGAAACTTGTGGGCAAGTCTATTCAACTGCTTCAGCTCTTTCCCTGTGATTCACAATTTACAGAGACCTTATTATTATAAAATGCATTTACAATCACAAAGTGCCGAGGTCCATAGATAAAGACTAAAATCATCTGAAAAGATAGCTTATATCTGAAAGGTAAAGGTGGTTCCTAAAATACATTGCTATTCAGATAGAACATTTAAAAACCTACTGCTGTTCTGTCTGTCCTTTCAAGGCTTTCGTAATACCCTTTTATCCAGATCAGCTAAGTGAGTAGAAAATTTGTTGGTCAGCATTTCATTGTCTAGCTGGCAATCAGTTACTCATGGCATCCCTTAGAGATCAGTATTGTGACCCAATGAAATAATGTTCTTGATATTTTGGTGTTTGGAGCTGGAGAGAGCAGCTTGAAATTAAAGACAGTTGGTTTTTTTTTTTTTTTTAATTCTAAAGCAAGATTTCTTGTTTTACAACCCATTTGACAAAACTCTCCTACTGACTATCATTGCATCCTCTGAGACAAATGACATCTAAGATGTGATCATGTTATCATCCATTTCTCTATGCATTCCAATATTCTTTTATCTACTGCAGTTAAAAAAAAAAGAAGGAAAAAGAAAAAAAAGAAAAAGAGGAAAAAAAAAGAAAAATAAAAAGAGAAAGAGAAAAAGAAAAAGGAATGCTGCAATGGGACCAGCTAAAATCATGAATACAAATATATAGAAGACAGCCAAGAGGCAACATCCAGAAACCGCCTGACATGAGGAACTTCTTTACTGTGAAGGTGGCTGAGCACTGGAACAGATTGCCCAGAAAGATTGTGGAGTCTCCTTCTCTGGGGATATTTAAAAGCTATATTGATGCAAATATAAGAAACATGCTCTAGGGGAGGTTGGACCAGATGACACCCAGTGACCTCTTCCAACCTCACCCATTTTGTGATTCTATTTGAAATGTAAAAATCAGCGTATACTTTACCTTTATGGTGGGCCATATGAAAAGTCTGTCTGCTCTCAGGACCCAGTTAGGACACTTGGGTGTTAGAGTGCCTAAAACTTGTCTGTCCTTCAGGCTCATTCAGGTCTCATCAGCAAGTTTATTTTTACTGGTGACTGCAGTCTGCCAGACACTTCTGTGACAATGTGTCACTCCCAGGTGGTGAGTTGCAGCATTTAGTATCTGCTGGTATGGAGCAGGACAATGTATGGGACAGGCCTGAAACACACATTATGGAGTTCCCTACGTTTTGGGATAATGAACATTATCTCTCCCAGTTTTCAGGGACTCCCACTCTGCAAAGTATAGTTAAAAATGCTGTTCATCAGGGCTAACACTATGAAGAAGAGGGTACTACAAGCATCTCTCACCACTTCAGAAACGGGTAAACCCTGCTTATGCATGACTGCAAATTAGAGATAGCTTAATCTGAAGCTAATTTTTGTCAGTTAGAAATGTTAAGTCTGATAAATTGATACAATATTCAGTCCTTAAATCTTGACCTAAAGTATCTACATAGTTGATAGCACCAAGCGTCTCTTTGAAATAAAATAGCTAATCAAAGGGTGCTTTTTTGTTGTGAAATATTTTCTAATATTTCCAAATCCAATATGTTTGTATTTGCATTTATAAGTCAAAAAGTGGACATCAGAATGAAGAAATAAAGTACCTCATCTGTAAGCAAAACCAGATTGCACATGCCCAGCAACAGGCATTGTGATGCTTGTTTACACTTCCACAATTCCATTAATGACTTGCATTCATAAAATATAATCCTGTTAAGAGGCCTATGTAAGATTTTCTCTACCCGTGAAGACATGTAACACATTTCACATAATATTTTCTTTTTCGATGAATACCCCATACTTTCTGTTTCTAAAATCTGATTAAAGTATTCTATCTTGTTTAAAAAACAACCACAAAAAAAAAAAAAAAAAAAAAACCTTACTAAAAGGTGGCCTGTGAACACGTATTTACAGATAAAAGCTAAATGTATTATATTTACCTTGGTTTTCTTTTTTCTGAAGTTAATATTCATGAATCTTACACAGTATTTATTTTCCGAATAATACGCTTCAGCTCAAATATACATCACTAAACAAAGTGACTGAAAAAAAATGAGAGACATTTACAATACGTTACGGAACACATCTGGCTATTTAAGTAGTTTCTCTTGAAGCACATCCAAATGACATTATAATCTGTATTTTACCTTTCTATATTCAAATAAGAAATCAGCACTATAATCCTGTATGTTTAAGACCAGCTTTAAAGAATATTGCAGTTAAAATGTGTATAAACATATCACCATAAAGCAGTCTCTCTTTTCTTTTAAAATATTTGGTTATATCTTAGCAAAATGTTCTTAGCTGCTCACGTTGGATGCTGTCATTTAGACAGTTTCAAGTACAAAATACATATGAAATTATTATAAGCATCTTAATTTCTTTGACAGAGCGGTTCTAAAGCTCATACTTTTATAATGATAGGGAAAAACACAGCATACATGTTATCATAAGCAGACTACTGAATACCACTATGAGAAGTAGGCACATAAAGTTTCCCTAATTTTCAGTTAGAGAAATGTGAGGTGAGTTCCAAGGTTCAAAGGTTTAAGGTTATAAAGGATTAGAAGACATGGGTCTTGAGGAGTCTGAAACCAAAATACCTTTTTTTTTCTGTAATTAATACTTATATAGATATGTAAAACTGAAATACCAGCAGGATGTCTCTTAGTCATAAGTATTAGCAAATATGTCAGCCTCAACCTCAGAGTTTGCACTGGTCGGCAATAGAAATATTTTATTCTTTAGAGTCTATCCAGAATTTCCTGTACTAGTACATAAATTGTTCTTTCTCTTGGCATTCAAATTGAAGAGTCACTTTCTCATTAACCACATTGCTTAAACTATTTTTCTCTTAGTTTTCCCATGTATGGGGGAGGAAGAAGTTAATTCTAGAACATCAGAATATGCAAAGGAAAATTAATTAGTGCTGTCTGGTAGATGTAATATATGTTACCCATTATTGTATTTCTTCTGCCTGTAATAGGTAAGAAAAGATTCTCAACTGGAGATCATTGCAGTGCTGCATTATCTGTACAGCACTGCATTGGTACAGCTTTATTCACGTGTCAGGTGGCTTCCTAATTTTCATTCAGGGGATCAGATTTATGTGAGACACTAAATGGAAGACTATATCTGAAGATGGCTAAACATCATAATTCATTCCTATGCTCTAGTGCAATATACTAAGCTGCTGCTAACTTCAGAAGAGTCTCTATTCTGTTGGGAGTGATAACCCTCCTCAGGGGAGGGGACACATATTTTAAGACATTGCCCACTATGTCTCTCTGCAAGCACATTTACAATGGTTTTTTGGTTTTTGTGTAAAAAAATTTGTGGTTTGTTTTTTGATTTGTTTGGGGGGGGGTTGTTTGTTTGTTTGTTTGTTTGTTTTTGTTTTGATGAGCTGTTAGGATAATTGAACCCTCAAAATTTGTTTGAATTTGCCTTTTTTCCTTATTGTCTTGAGTGGAATTTAGCCTCCTCAAAGTATGTTATTTCAGATATGTTATTCTTTTCCTTTATTCTTTTCTTTGTTCAGTTTTAACCATCCTAAAAAGCACTAGTTATGCATACACAGAAAAATTCTTACCACTCTAGGCAGATTGTTATCATAACCATTATAAGTAAACTTTGGTTGTTGTCAGAAATATATGTATATGTTATTTTCTTCAAACTTCGTATCTCATAGCCACTTCACATGAGACCATTACTTCTATATGTACATACTGATCTCTTATTTTTGTTTATTTTCACCCATCTATTCATAGGCATGAGATTCAGTTACCTGGTAGGTAGATAAATGGTTTTAAAAGTGTTTTAAGGCATGACATCACAGTCTGCAAAGCAACAATGCAGGAGGTTTTTGGAATTTGAGGTTTCGCTAAGTGGACTTTTTCATATTTTGCCAGTATTACAACAGTGTTAATTTGCTCACCAGGACGTAATACTGAATGTTTTTTATATGGAGTTATACTCTGCTTCTACTGATATTAATATTTTCTTAAACGGAAACATGATCCAAGACTCTTTTTACAGTGTGTTCAAAATCACTCTACCTACAAGGGATTTTTTTACTTGAAGAGAATTATATGATTGCTAATGGTCAGGTAGTGATGTTTCTCTTGAGACTAAAAGATCTCTGCGTTGGTACTTTTTTAGTGTATTCTTTTAAAGTTAGTGTTCAGCTGTTCCATGCAATCAAATGTTATTCACTATTTAGAAGAAGTCTTCAAACTTACAATCATTAGTATAACATTGCATGGTTGCATTTGATTGCTGTTCTGCCTTTTTCTAAATTAATTCCCTAGTATTCGGTAATTGTCCCTAGAAAATTTTTTTCCCATTTCTCATAGAGGAAAGCATATGACTTTTGACGTAATAGATCAGTGTTAGGGAGCTTGATTGCTACTTTGTTTTGCTAAAATGTATTTGTCTCCATTTAAGGGAAGAACAGGTCAAAACCTATTACATAATGACTTCATAGAGAGAGTTTTACTCTATTTACATCAGAACATTGTTTCAGTGGAGATTATAGTTGAATTGCCATGTCTTCCATATTTTGTATTAGTTGTTGCATAGGCTTTAACTGGAGGCTTTTTACTGAAAGAGAAAGCTTTTCTTCCTGTTGTTATATAATTTTTAATAAAATTGCTTGAATGAAATTACATCTATATTAAAAATCAGTGAATTAGGGAAGTAATGAGAGGGTAAGGAAGAGTTGTGCAAAAGACTGCAAGCACCTTCCCTGAGGAATGTGCATCTCTGGGGCATCAAAGTATAGCAGAGTAGGAGTATTTCCCTTTGATATAATGTAGACTCAAAGAAAAGTTAAAGGTAACCATAATGAAAATTAAAACAGCCTTGTTCAGGTGCAGCAAATACCCAGTTGGTACATGAACCTGAGGCAATGCAGTCAGAAACAGGAGAAAGCAACTGTATTCAGCCTTGAAGGTGGATTACTGGGTTTAAAAACACGGGGTTTTTATCCACAGTAAAAACTAGTGGTTCCAAGAATTCATCAAACAGATAGAAAAGCCCACAAAATACACTAAGAAGACTACTATGATCCAGCAGAGAATAGTCAGTACATAAACACAATCACAGTACATAGTCTGCATTCTACTACGTAAAAGCATGTTGTCCTGAAACTTAGATTAGAACATAAGGGTTTTGTAGGACTGTGTGCTTACTGCCAGGATCAATTTTGTAACAATCTGTTCTTACAACACTGTCATGGTGATGAATAATGGTAAGAATTATTATGGTAGTGATTTTGTTAACTATTAAATTTTGTTGTAACTTTAAAACTCTGCATAAGTGTTAGTACTAATTCTTCCAGTGTCTTTAACTTATTCCCATTTTTGAACGTGTGAAATGGAGATGTCACAGTCTGTCAGTTGGTTGTCACAGTGCACTGACGTATTGTGTTTACACCAGTGAAGTCCCTGTGAAGTCAGTGAAACTGCAGAGATATGATTAAGAGCAGAATTTACGCTTTCCTTTAAGGATCCAGCCTGAGAACACATATCTTTAAAGTCATGATTCATAAAATAGATATGTTGCAGAAAAGCATTACATTGAAGTAAATGATCCTTGGGAGCATGCTGTCTGTAGTATGCTTGGCAATATATGCAATAGAAAGAGTCCCATTAACCAATCTACTAAAGGATCATAAACTTGACTATTGGACTAGCTGAGCCAAAGTAAGTGAGGCATAAACCAAGCTAAGTAGAATCCAGCGTAAACAGTATCGGTTACACCTAAGGTAGGTATTAGCATTTCAACTCCTAATGTGCTTATACACAAACATGAGTTTTGGAGGGTTTTTTTAGATTCTTTATAATGTTTGAAAGACTTTACACCAATATTAAGTAAAGAAATTGCATCTTCTGTGCAAAGTAAGCAATATTTGTCAAGAGAAAGTGTATTTCTTCTTATGCTATTCAATTCTACTAGCATCCCCATAGCAAAAAGATAAAAGAGGGACCTTTTTATATGGGCATGTAGGGGACAAGGGAGAACGACTTCAAAATGAAACAGGGTAGATTTCAATTACCAACTGGGAGAAAGATGATGATTTGCATCAAGCCAATTTCTGGTAAATCTTTATTATATTATCTCTAAATCAAAGAAAATGTCATGGGAATTGAAGAGTAGAATAAATAAACTTTTTTTTAATATCTTTCAACATAAAAAAAGGTTCTGTACCACAAAATAATGGCAAAGAAGTCAGTGTCAGACTGAGTTTTTCATTTTAAAACTGGGTAATATGGAAGTAAACATGTGATAAACAGGTTTGAAATTTAGTGGGTTTGCTTTGATATATTTTCTCACAGCATGTTAATAAGGGAAAGACAACAAGAGTTGTTCTCTTATGGACTCTTCATCTCTTATAGCTTGATGATGTGACTGGAGTAGGCTCAGCATCCTTAGTATGAGAGCCAAGGTTGCTGTTATCCTTCCTGGATTACTGGAAGACATATTTTTTCTCTTTTTTATTAACATGAGTTCGTTGTCACATGTTACAGTTTGCTAGAAACTGGCCTGTTTTCAGCAGGTCTGGGAAAAACTGTGATGGCCTTTTCAAAGTCAACCATAATGTAACTGGGTTGATGCTCTAAAAAGTCAGGTTTCAGGGTTTTTTAGGTGGTCCTTTACATAACTCTTTTCATTTGAAGCCTTAAGTATTACTTTGAAATTGCAATTTGGAGCACTTAGGAACAAACTGAGCTGAAGACAGAGCATTACGCATAATAGTAGAGAAAAGCTCCAGTTCAGTTTGAAATATTTTTCCTTCTCTGCAATAGCCAGTCACAGGAACCTCTGATGTCCTCTTGAATCAGGAAGAATCAGTGCAGTACTGCAGGACCCTCTTTGCCATACAAACAGACCAAGCTATACAGGGCATAGAGGTAGATAAGCAATATAATTTGTGTCCTAGCTATAAGACCCTTATTATTTGGTACACATATATCAGAGCAACTGCTTATATTCGTAAGTCAGGCTAGACACAAAAAAATATTCATCTGCATTACTATGCATACTCTTACATATGCTAATTGGCTGCCTTTGAGGGCTCACTCAAGTTTGTTCACATTTGCATATTTTTCCAAGTTCTTCTTTTTCCTACATATTCTCATCAAAATGATCGAAGAATAAGGGAGGAATTTAATTACAAATAGCGTCAATATTCTAGTGTCAATAGGAGGAACAGCCTTCAATGTATGGATATGGGGAAGGTGTCAAAAATAACGGAATGTAATGTTCAATGTAATACTGCCAAAGACTGTTAACTGGTTTTCTTCACAAAGTGAGGAAAAACTCTTGAATCTCATACAAATACCAGATGCTCTAAGGCCCAATTAAGAAAACATTGAAAATTAACCATCAGCAAAACTGTCAGATTTCCTGCCCCATCAGAAAAGCATATAATAGCTACAGTTTGTTTTCTTCTCCTACCACAGATCTCTGACAACTCATCATCATGGCTAGGCTTTGCGAACGAAGATTTGGGAAGGGCTCTACCCATGTTTGTTGCAAGTGCGTTGGTGGCTAAAAAGGCCAATATGAGATAGGCAAGTCCAGTTGCAAAAGGCACAGCAGAAAGACTCCTTAGATGGTATATCCTGCAAGGCACGATTCTTTCTGCGTTGTCTTTTCTCCTCAAGGGTGATCCTGCGTGCTTTCTCAAAAGCATCAGCAGCGTTGTAGATGGTGTGTCTCCAGGACTCCTGATTGGAGGCCAGAGTAGACCAGTTATGGTGGTCAATACGGCCAAGGCTGAGATGTTGTTACAAGGAGTCCTTGTATCTTTTCTTCATTTGTTTTCTTCTCCTACCACAGACCTCTGACAACTAATCATAGACTAACTCAAGTTGGAAAGGATCCCTAACGATTATTGAGTCCAACTCCCCGCTCTTTACAAAACTACCTAAAACTAAACCATATGCTTAAGACCATCATCCACTCCTTGAATTCTGACACACTGGTGCCATAACCACTTTCCTCAGGAGCCTGTTCCTGTGATTGACCATTCTATCTGCGAAGAACCTCTTCCTAATGTCCAGTCTGAACTTCCCCTGATGCAGCTTTGTTCCATTTCCTTGTGTCCTATTGCTGGTAACTAGAGAGGAGATCAACACCTCTCCTTTCACAGCCCCCCTTGAGGATATGATAAATTGCAATGAGGTCACTCCTCATCTTTCTCTTATGCAAGATGAACAAACCAAGTGACCTCAGACACTCCTTGTAAGTCTTACCCTTGAGGCATTTCACCATATTGTTCAGTTACCTCTGGGCACACTCTGATAGAATCATAAAATCATCACCCACTTCTACTCCCTGAAAGGAGGTTGTAGCCAGGTGGGTGTCAGCCTCTTCTCCCGCACAATCAGCAGTAGCACAAGAGGGCATGGTCTTAAGCTTTGCCAGGAGAGGTTTAAGTTGGATATTAGGAAGAAATTTTTTGCAGAGAGAGTAATCAGACATTGGAATGGGCTGCCCACGGGGGTGGTGGATTCACCATCCCTGGAGGTTTTTAAGATGAGACTAGATGTGGTCTAGTAACCACAGCGGTGTTGGATCAAGGGTTGGACTTGATGATCTCAGAGGCCTTTTCCAACCCAGTTGATTCTATGATTCTATGATAAAAGGGAATTAAGTTGGTTATGCAGGACTTGACCCTCATGAACCCATGCTGGCTATGACCAATGACTGTGTTGTCTTTTGGGTGTCTTTCAATAACTCCCAGGATCACCTGCCCTATAATTTTACCAGGCACTGAAGTGAGATTGACAGACCTGTAATTAACAAGGTCTTCCTTCTTTCCCTTCTTGAAAACTGGGACATTTGCCAGCTTCCAGTCAACTGGGACTTCTCTAGACTCCCAAGATCATTGACAAATGATTAAGAGAGATCGTGTGGTGACATTGACCAGACCTCTCAGTTCTCTGGGATGAGTCTCACCAGCGCACAGAGATTTATACACATCCAGCTGGAGCAGTAAGGTTCAAACAAGTTCAGGGTTAGGTGGGAGTTTATCATCCACAAATGTGTTCCCAAAGTTTACACACCTCTTTTTGTCTGTGTTTTTTTTTCTTAATTTTTCTTAAAGACAGGGGTATCAAGGGACTGCTGCAAGACACTTTAGGGATCAAAGTAATTTGGGATTTTTCATCTTCCTTATTTTTATCTACTCCGCTCCTTTGTCTTCATTTCTCTTTTCGTCTCCCCCCTACTGGTATGCTCTTAGTGTTTGGCCAGTTTACAGAAACTAGGAAACCTGAAATTTGATGTTAAATGTTTCATTGATTTCAAATAAAATGTCAGACATAAAATAGAGCATTCATTTTTATAATTGTCACTTCTTAATATTGCACTTGAAATTGTTAAGATATAACAAAATTTTACCTTACTGAAATAGAAGAGGGTAAAGAGACATTTCATTGGAAGCAGTATGCTGAATTTAATTTTGGGAAGACAATGTATTTTTTTATAATAATGGAATTCTCAAAAATATATTTTTAAGGGGAAAAAAAAGTAGTAAGTGTAAAAATTTCAGAAAAAACTACCACGACATTATTAAAACTGTAAGGCACTGTACAGATTTTCACACTTGTGAATTGAATGTGCTCAGCCAAAAGTAAAATCGCTGTTCTTGAAAAATCTCCTCTATTACTTGACAGTTGGTTAGATGTTCCCTTGACAACTGCTCTGGTTAATCAAGGGTGTAAATGAAGCCACTGTTTCAGTGTTTTGCAGCAGTGACTTTATATTGTGTCGTTAATATCAATACTTAAAAAGGGAATTTTGTGGGGATTTTTTCTTTGTTGACCTGTTAAAACAGGCTAGTGTTTGTCAGTTTGTAATTGGAAAAATAGCAAGTAGTTCCAAGCATAATCCTCCATTTGTGACATTATAAAATGGACAGCAGTGTAACTACTTTCTAATAAACTTTCAGAAGACCGGAAACCCTGATCTGCTAGCAGTGTGAGGTCTTTGTTCAGAGTCAGTCTTACTATGATAATTTAGCTTGGATAAGAACAAAGGTTCTCTTTATAATTGCTGGGGGGGGTTATACCTGCCAATCTGACATTTTAATTCTGCTATGCCTCTCCTTAATCTGTTAGAAATACAGCTGCACCTACGGCACTATTGAGAAAATATAATTGCTATAAACTACATTTTCTTAAGTATGTTTACATAACCATGAATGCACAATTTTTACATTATTACATTAGGTACTTATAATGCATGAAAGCAGTTAAAAGTCTTCCAGAAGTTCCAATCTCCTGACCTATTCTTTTCCATATTGTCAAATGTGTAATCAGTTTAAACACTTTACTGTGTTTCCCTTGATATAAACTGGAAGCTGAAGCAATCATGCTATCAATTAGGGCTTAAGTCAGTCTTTCCAAATTATTAGAAGAGACATTAGTATGAATTTTGCATTCTTGCTTTCTACTGTGCTCCTTTAGTGCCACCTGGTGACTAGCTTGAAAGGAAAAAAAATATGATTGTATTTCCACCTGGAGAAGTAGCTGTGATAATTTAAGCTAAAACATTTACTTGAGCAAGATCATACCAGGAGACATTTGATTTAGAAGTGCCCCTATCTTAGCTGGCTTAAGAGGATTTCTTTGAATATAATTTCCAGACCTAAATTGATCCAATACTTAATATCCAAAATTGTGTCATGTGTGAGGTAAACATTGCACTTAGTTAGAAATTCGGTGTTCATGCATAGAATTAATCAAGAGGTAACTAGTGATGACATTAATCACTGTATACAATTTCTGGCTTACACCTGTTGAGGTCCATGAATCTTTTGTAAATTGTAAAGCCTTCGTAATTCTTGTTCTTAATAAGTTTATACAAAAGCCACAACAGCTATGGAAAAAATCACATTATTCTTAGCTACATGCAAATTAGAAGGCCGAACACCTGATTTCAAATTTTTTGAAATACATATTTGACTACATCAGGCCTATACCTTAGCATCTACAGGAACAGGCTGAGCTCCACATGGCTCCAGACCTACTTAGATTATTGTGCATAACATTACCATACATCCTACACACACACATATTTCCCATAGCTACTCCCCACACAACCAATTCTTTACTCCTCTGTTAATCCTTTTTATATCATTATGAGTGTGATGTGCATGAGTCACAATTTTGGTGCCTGACAAAATTATCCTGCCACAGGAATCATATTGCATTCTCTCCTGTGACTGTCTCTGGAGGGAAAAATATGCTGGCTTTGAACACAACCAGAATATGCCACTGAGATGTGAGGCAGATGGACTGAAATGCCTTTAGCATCTAAAAGAGTAAAAAAGCACAATTGAACTAAAAATACTTCAAAATTAAAACATGTCAGTGATTAGCCACTTTCATCTCAGATGTTCTTAATGTGAGGTCAGTATTTCATATTATAAGGTTAATTAGACAAATAAAGAAAAAATGTCAAGAGAATAAATCATCAGTTCCATTTTTCCTTTTCTAATGTGGATAATGGATTTCAACCTTCTACAAGATGCATGAAATAATACAACTGCATTTATTCATGAGTTGCATGAGTAAGACAGACTTAAACATAGATTATAAAGAAAATAAAATAAGGTTACAGAGCAAGATAAGTGGCATTTTAATTCAGGTAATTTCTGCCACAAAATATTTCAAGTGTATTCTTTTTTCCATAGTTTTAAAAAACTAATATGATTATGTTTTGCATGTCTATATTGTAGCACTTTGTGGGTTTAAAAGGTATAACAAAGACAAAGACAGCATTTATGGTTTAATTGCCATTTTTTATTATTTTCATAGTTTTCTAGGAAAACTGTCTTTTGGACAGTAATTTTCCATGCTCTGTTGCTTTCTTAAAGCTATTCTAAGCATATTTAAGTAATCTGGCAAATTCAAACAGTCCTAATTTTGTGGTAATATAAGCATGAAAAATATTCATTTTGATCATATTTCAAATGAGTTTTTTCTTTCTATGACATGAGACAGAGAGAAATTTCAAGTATTGCTTCTTCAGAAATCCTTACAGAGAAAGGATCAAATGCTGAAGCAAGCAGTGGTAGCACTCCTAAACATGCACTCTAGAATACAGGGCAGTAGGCTGCTGTCTGTGGCCTGTGGTTTTATTCTCAGAACTCAGTCACTGATTTACTGACTGACATCAAATAAATCAGTGCTGCTCTTTGAGAGTTCATCGCT
>VXAY01002386.1:83878-250010 GCA_013399855.1 Oxyruncus cristatus | reverse complement strand
AAAAAAAAAAAAAAGGCAACTCTCTGTCCCTTGTGAAGTCAAGACCTAATGACCAAAACCACTGTATAATAGCAGCTGTTTATAGATTCTGGGAGCTTTTTATGTGGATTTTCTTTTTTTCTGAAATATTTCTTTAAAGTTATGCCTGAGTGGGGATGACTGTGTTATTATCTATATGGATTTATGATACTTGGGTTTGTCTACCTAAAGATACATCAGTGAAGACCATGCCAACATCAAGCAATCTTTAAGGCTCATTTTAATGGCACCTGTTTTTAATTTTCCTTTTTTTTTTTTTCCTGTAGCAAAAGATCAAAACAAGGGAAATTATGTGTGCAAAACAGTGAGAATGTGTGAATACCAGATATTTGCAACAAAAATTTACAATTCTGAATTTGACTTGGATGGCTAATTTCTTGAAGATTGTCAAACTGACATAGACCATATGGTTCTTTTCTTTTTCACTAGGTGAACATTCTTCTTTATTAACTTTGCCACATCACTTAAGCTTTTTTTCTTTATGGGTTGGACTATTGCAATATGTGATATAAGGGGTTATTTAGAAAAAGCAAAATAATAACCTAAAATAATAAACATAAATGAATATATTTCAACCCCCTTTTAATAGTCTATGGGTCTAGATCACATTTCAAAAGGGGATAATAGAAGATGCCATTCAAAAGAAAGATTCAAAAATAAGAAAATGTTGCATAGTTACAAAGGTGAAATAATTTAGCACATTTCAACCCCATGCAGCAGAACGCAGTAAAAAGTCAGTTAGTTAGTACTGGCTGATTTATCTCTGAAACCAGGAGTGATATAACCATTGGAAAGGTAGGATTTATTGAGTGCATCAGCAGCTGATATAGATGTACTGGCTATGGGAATTGTGTTAGTAGATGCACTGGTTTTGTGCTGATCACTCAGAAATCAGTGCACTGCAGTGAATTTATAAATATTCAATAGAGGCCTAACACTATATCCATTTATGTCAAGGCAATGTTCCCAGTAACTTCAGGAGTGAAAACTGAAACTCCAAATTTCATAATGAATCTGCAGACAGGAGGATAAAACAATAAGACTTTAGTCACAGAAGCAGAAAAACAAAGCTCAAAGCATAACCTGGCATAAATCATGCTACGGCAACTGCACACAACCAACCAGGTGGTGATACATAAAAAAGTAGGCATTTGAGAGTATGGTGTCTTTACGTGATTTCTCTAGGAATAAATTTGTCCTTGTCAGTTCTGAGGTCATTCCTATGATTAGCAATATATGCTTCAAGTTTATGGAACAAAATGGGCTTTAAAATATTTTAACTCTTTCATGTATCTATGGCCTAACATAAAAATTCATTTATTTCAACACAAAATAATTTATGAGATTCCTGTCATTGTCCTTTACCATTTATTCAACTAACAAAAAAATAGAAAATTTGGCAGGTGATATAAGTGTATATTTTTTTTCCGGAATATTTTGTAAAGTCTGTTGTGTAACGTTTGTGAAATATCACACAAAAATGTAACATTGTTCTTGTTAAAAGCCTTTCTGTGGAAACCTAGTTATATGCATTTGACTGAGCAGAGTTTCCTGTGCAGAGTACATGTGGTCAGTAAACCTTAACGTCCTTCCCAAAAAGGGGCCCAACACATCCTCTTTGAAAGCACGGGAAAACTGACACAGAAGCAAAGTAGAGTTCTAAAGCATTTCAACAGAAATAACAGAGCTCAGTTTTAAAGAATCTATGGACTATTATTGTCCTATTCTGCATTTGCTGTGATAATGTTTATGCAAATTTCCTTTCTAAACATAAAATAAGTATTTGTTAAAATCATCCTTTTTAGGTTGAATTTTTATTGCTGATAATATTAATAACATTTTATCGGATCTCATCATGGAAAGAAGCTGAAGAATTTTCACTGTTTTATTGAATGTTCACCAGTATTTACTTCACAAATTCCCTTAACCTTATATTCTTCTTTATCTCTGAAGCTCAGTCCTAGAGTTTACCTTAACAACACGCTTTCCAAGAAGTGATAACTATATCAGAGTGTAATTTTTCTGCCCAGAGGTATGCAGCCTTTCATTTCTTATTCCATTTCTGTTTCTCCTCTAGGGCAGGAAAAGGAAATTTCAACCTAGGCTGTTCAACATCATTCAACATTGATGTTACTTGTCCAACAATCCTCTATACTAGGGAGACCATATGTCAGCTACAGTTAGCACCGAAAATTTATCAATACCCACTTATGTATTTAAAGAACTTTTTCTTCTTTTTCTCTGTATACATTTAAAACACTAGAGCCAAGAACAGTAAGAAAGCAAATAGAAGAGAGACATTAGTAGAAGAAATTTACATCTTTTTTCTCTTGGGTAGTTCAGCCATGAAACTGGAATTATATTGTCCGAAGATTGTCATCCTTTATGGAGGCATATGCATCTTTTTCACTTTGCCTTTGTTGTGTGAGATTTGAATACTCTGTGGTCAACAGCACAAACAGTAATGAGTTCTGTTTCCTTCCAGCTACATGTTGCCTGTGAGCAGTCCTGAAGGTTACTGTTTGATTGAAATGGCTGCAGATGGAAATCCTCCTGTACAGCACAGACTCTCTTTCTCACATCAAGCATCTCAGGTTAGTCTGCAAGATGTCAAAAAATAGCTATTTACTTTGAACATTTCATCAACATATGTGCTTCATTGTTTTCAAAGGAGAGGAGGTATTTTAACTAAGTCCTCTTCATTTATTATCATACGTACTTAGTTTCTCTTTAATAGGTCTTTTCACATAAAGCATCCATACTATTTCCATTTATTTCTTAAGTTTACCTAACTCTGAAACTTCTATTTCAGCTGCCCAAAGTCCATGGAAGGGACACTGATGGTGTGAAAGGAAAAAATATATAAGCAATGTCATTTACCTAAGACCATGGTGTTAGAAATAATAAAGATATTGCTAAGCAGTTATTCAGGTTACTTTCTAGTTGCAAGCCACACTGTCTAGTGGAGGACAATCATGAATCATCAATGATTTAACCTGGTGTCAGAATTCTTGCTAGGACCTCACTTCCGAATAGTATCGCAAAAATATCAGTCTTCATTTTGAAACTGGTATCAGAAGACTCATTCTAAATGGTCAATAAGTAGATTTCCCAAATCTTGATTTTTTTTCTGCTATTCTTTGTCTCCATGTTATTGCCTCTCTTCTTTACAAAGTACACAAACAAAGAAAGAAAGAAAAAAAGAAATTTTGTATCTCTAAGAGGACTAGCAAATATCTTCCCATTACTGGTTGAGCTAATCATTTTTAGCACTCAGGCTCCAAGGAAAGAAGCATATTTTCAAATTAGTATTTGAAAATTTAAGCCTGAGTATTACATAAGTTATTGATATAATGCTTTATTAAGCTGTTATGTTATTAACGAGACTTACAGGAATACTTTCTGTGTGCCTCCTTAAAATATATTCTGGTTAAGTCAGTTAAATCCAGAATGTAACCTTTACAGAAAGAATGTGTATTATGCTGTACTAGCATGAGTTAGAACATCTAATACATTATGATAAAATCCATTGATGCAAAAAAACTGAGCAGAGCCCACTGAAGTTGTTCCATGGTACACTGAATCTACCCCCAAGGTAAGTGTTTTTGTAAAAAATGTCCATTTTTCTTTATCACTCACGACACTTTATAATGCAGTCCAATAGTTGGATTAATTCTTGAAATAGATTCACAAGCAGAGAGAAAATATCTGTGAACGCCACTTACAAATCTTATCTTTCATGCACTGGTTTATAGTTTTGTTTGAAAGGGGATAAAGTCAAGTGATATGAAATGAATTCAACAAGTGCTGAGCCAATGTCTTTGAATTCCTCTGACATGAAAAATCTGATTTAATTTTATCCATGCTCTAAAAAAAGCAGGTGTTTTTCTCTTTCCCTTCAAAATGAAAGACACTAAGTAGAGGAATATCTGGCAGTACTCACAATCACTGTAATGCCAAATTTCACTTGGAATTGTCAGCATAGCTTCAGGACTGACAAAAGCAATACAGGAAACAGCAAAACAAAAATCATACAGATGTGTGAATTCCAGATAAACCAATGTGATATTTTCCTCCACTTCCTAGTTCTTTGCAGTTGATGTCTGAAAATGGTTGTGAAGAGCCCCTTCACTATAAATTATTTCCTCACATTTCACACATGTTGTGATATATTTCTTATTCCATTGGTTTACTCCTGCTTGACTTGAATCGGCTAGATTTCACCCTCTTTCTGGATTGATGGTATTGTACAAATAAATACATCATAGTGATACACCTACGAAAAAGTAATTATTTTTTAAATGCCTAAGAATTGACTGGCATTTAGCATAGAAACTTAGGAATGATGAAGCCTCACGTCAGAATTCCAGAAAGTCAGGCATCGGCTTGAGGAGTGGAATGAGTGCTAAATGACTGGCAGATCCTTTATATGTGATAGTCAAGGGTTTGAATCTTAAGTCAGGCAACACAGGAATTACCATAGTGAGCACTGATGTGATTTGGTCAGTCCCAGCAGGGGAAAAAGTTGTGGTTGTTTCTCTGGAGCCTTTGAAAGGATGTTTTAGGCATTTGGAAATTTGAAAATTTCCATTTTTCCCTTGGGCTTCGGTATAGCAGTCTGTTTTCTGTCATTCATCAAAAAAAAAAAAAAAAAAAACAAAAAAAAAAAAAAAAAACTAAAATCTTTTTTCTGTATTCGTCTTATCTTAGGGTCCTGTAGGTCCCAGGAACTGAAGAAAATATCTTGAAGTCTACAGCTTCTCCTGTGTTCCTGCACCAAATCTCAACCATGAATGCACAACACATCATGTAGGATGAGGGAAGCCATATGAAAAACTTACCATGTTTGTTGTACAAAAGACTGGGAATTCCAATTCATGGGAATTTTCATGGGAAACACATATTTGAAAATATGAATACACATTAAACCACTCTCTCTGTAGGGATTACGTTTTTAAAAAAGAGATTCACATTTCTAGACAGAATCTCTTCAGCAAGTATCATAGTTTTTGTCCATCTTCAAGTAATGACCATCGCCTTTATCAGTAATTATTATTCAGTCATTGTTTACAGTAACATCACAAATCACATTCTTCTCTGATGATTCTATTTTTTTTTTCTGCAGATCACCTTTGGATCAATCTTCCTTGGAAATGTTCCTGTTAATGAAGAGGTTCATCAATGTGCTGGGCAGATACACGGGTATAAAGGATGTATTAGGGATTTTCAAGTTAACCACAAAGAGTTGTTCATCATAGATGAGGCTCTTGGAGGGAGGAATGTTGAGAACTGCAATGTTCCAATATGTGATTATCATCCATGTTACAATGGTGGAACTTGCACTAGGTAAGAGTTATTTCTTTACTCATCATCCATGTGCATTCTGTGGTCGGTAGTTTCAACTTTAAGGAAAAATTACTATTACTTTCTCTGTAATGAAATAATCACCAACCTTTTGCCCTGATAATTTTAAACAAAAAATGTGACATCTCCATGACAGTCAGAGAGATTTTATACTTTATTTGCTTACAGGAAAAGCGATATAAAATGTAATTACATTGTCCACACAGCATACATATTGAGTTGATGCCAGAATTCCTTTGCAACCAATTAGATCAGTTCCCCTACAAGACTAAATCAGAACCTTTGTGTAGACAGCTTGGACAGAAAGCACATGAGATCTCATTCTTCAGCCTAACAACTCTGTATTTAACTAGGTCTTGTACCCTCACATGTCTTCTGGTGTGCTTCTGGGTACAAAATATTTGTCATCATGCTATGAAAACACTAATAAGCGACCTACTTGTTCACCTCCAGAAGGTGTGAAAAGATATTGTCAAAGAACCTTTTACAGTTAAGGTGTATTGTGCTGAAAGAGGAAATGGAGTCTGAATCTGAAAGACATGAGTTAAAAGAACAGAGGATGATGGTTCAGTTGGATGATGGTTCAGTTGGAGAACAGTAACTTCTTAAGCCATAGTAATTTGATCATTGTCTAAGGAAGTCAGCATTTATAAACACATTTTAGTTTAGAGTTGATAGAATTTGTGAAGTAGTTGCCAATGTTTTTAAAAATCGTACTTCAGCTTCAAGGCAAATGTGAAACAGAGCATAGCCTAAAGGTCTTTTGATGACTATTGTGTGTTTCTGAGATTAAGGAGGCCTTGAACAAAGTTTTGAGGGGCTTGTCTTCGTCCCTTGACTGATGTGAGCACACAAAGAACACCAAACAGATTTTGATCTCTAGGTCTTGTTTGATTAAAGCACAAATGAAAGCAAAGCAACTTTGTGAAAACATACACAATTTGCCTGCCAGTCGGGTGAAACTGAGTGTGTACTTGGCAGTAATTAGTCTTTCCTCTGTTGGTCCTTACTATACTCGTATCAATACTATATCTCAACAACTAAGCAATTGGCAGGACTGCTTGTGTACAATTTTAGAATATTTTTTCATTTAAATTTGGGTCCTGAATAATTCATAACCATTCCCTTTCTGCTTTCCAACTGTTGGCCTGGGCCCTTTTCAGAAATGTTTTTGTTTTGAAATGGGTCACTTCTCATCTGTCCAGAGGAGTCATGGAAGACTGGGCATGTTCAAACCAGGGATAAGCAGCTCTGCGGTATCATGATTTCCACGATTTTCTACAACAGACAACTGATTTTCTGGGGTCACCTCCTCCAACGCCCAAGAACAACTCATTCTAATGAGCAGGAAATCAAGTGTCGGGAAGCCTTCATCAGTGAATATGATGTTCCTGACAAAACTCAAATATCAAAAGGAAGCATACAAAAGGTAGAAGCATGGCCAGGTGACTTCGGAAGAATACAGAGAAAATATCCAGCTACACAGATGTGGGAAAAGCCGAAGACCATGTGAAGATTGATCTGACAGAGGGGCATGCAGAGCAAAACTCTTTGTTTCTACAAGGATATCAGCTGCCAAAGGAAGACTTGGTGTCATGGGTTTAGCCCTTGTACTTTCTGCACAGTATTATCAACCCATAAATTTTGCTAATAAGTAGGAAGAGTTTGCACAGACAAAACAGATCTCTTTGAAATGGGGATTAATATTAAGATTTATTGCTATACAATTAGAACTAAGGGAAAATACTTATATACACAACTCTAACTAGTTTTCCTATAATAACACACTTATATATGTACAAATGCCACCCCTTCTTCTCTTCCTCAAAAACAGTCTAGAGGAAGAAAGAGAAGGGAGGGAAAAAAAGTCTTTAAGGTAACAGTTCCACATCTCTGTAGCTCAAAATTCTTTCCTTTCACTGGAATGCAGAGAAGTCTGCCTCCCACCTCTAGCTGCTTGTCCATAATTGCTGAGGATTTTATGTCGTCACCACGGGATTCAGGGCTCTGTGGAGTTTCTTCCACGTGGAGTTTCAGGGGGGTTTCCTTAGACTCACTACCCCTCGCCGGGATCACAGGGGTTCTGGGTTTTCTTTGGCTCAGTCTACACCCAAGAACACTTTCTGATGCTATGCTTCTGCTGCTTGTAGCTTCTTCTCTTTTGCCCTCTGGAATTCTTCTGACTTTCTGCTTTTGGCCAGATGCCCAATCTTGACTTTCAGCCGTGGCTGGTTACTCCAACTTCACCACCGCTCTCCACTTGCCATTACACCCGGTCCCCATTCGCACCGGGCCTCTCATACGGGGGGACTTCATGTAAGGCTTATCTTTTGGACAAAAGTCCCAAGGTCATCAGGGGCTCAGCCCCTCAAAGGAGAATTCACTCAGCTTCTCTACCATTCTGTGGCTACAGTTCTTCTGCAGCTTGCTGCATACAGTTTTAGGTGATCCAGTCTTGGCCTCAAGCCATCTCTGCCCTCCCCGGGTTATCATGGCCTCCGGGGGAAAAAACCAAATGAAAGTCTCTTCACTCCAAATCATTTCCACAGGTGGCAGGGGTGTTAGTTTTAAAGTCTTTTCCCCTGCTGGAGGGAGAGAGGGGGGCTCCCCCTTGCCTCTGCACTCCTTCCTTTTCACTGACCTTGGAAGCTACATCATTATCTCTTGTTCGCTGCCGCTCCTCTCAGGGCTGGAATTTCTCAGCCGAACAGCTTTTCTCTGGAGTTTCTTCTCCACTCTGCTACATGCTTTGACCAGAAGGTTCAGTGCCATGCCTGCCCCCGGCCCAAAGCCAGGGGAGGAGGGAGCTCAACCCCCACTCGGGGAAGGCCCTGCTGCCTCACTCACATCATGGCTCCGAATTTCTTTCTGCCCCACACACAACTACAACCCTTCTTTTCCGGTTTGTGTTAAATATGTAATTCGTTGAGACGTTAGAGAAGTCTCCAATTGGCTACCTAGCCGGAATTTCACCCGGAATCAACTATCTTCTACCCTAATGTTGAAGAAGATGAGCTAAACCATGACACTTGGCAAAATGTAGGCTTGATGCTGAATGGTTCAGGAGTTCTCGTGACAAAGGATTCCAAATAGACTGAAATATTCAGTGCCTTCTTTTTCTCAGTCTTTATTGATAACTGGCCTTCAGAAATCCTATTCCTCTCCTGTAGGAGAAAGTCTGGAGAAGACAGACATACCTGGGGAACAAGAATCAGATTTGGGAGCTCTTAAATCAACTGGGCATATGTAAGTCCATGGGACCTGATAGGATTCACTCTTGATGCTGAGGGAGCTGTATGATACTATAGCAAGATTTTTGTCAGTTGTTTCAACCACATTGCTTAGAGGAAAAAAAGAATTTTTTTTTTTTCAGTACATGTTATTATTCAGGTGCTTGGCAACTAATTGGTGGGTTTGCTTCTGAAGGACTATGAATTATTACATGGAAAATATCTCAGCCATGTTCTATAATGAAAATTGGAGCTTATCAGCATGTACTTCTGAGCATAGGCAGGTGTTTTTCATAAGAAACACTGTTTTACTGTTGTTCCTAAAAGAAAGTTACTTGCTGTTTCTTATCAACTGAGTACAAAAATGCTATGTAGTATTCATCCTATTAATTACAATGATTATGCAGAAGAAATGTAGTTGCAAGAAAAAAAATGTTTTCTTTGTATTTGTGGTAGAAAGAGGCAGGGATTAGTATTTAGCTGGTGTTCAGATACAAAATTTCAAATGCAGCTGGGGCCAGCAACTCCCTGGCTCCCCAGGATCACATCAGGGCAGGGCCGAGCACCATGTGGGGCACCAGGGCAGATCCAGCCCTTGGGCATTGGACACATCCCTGGGTATAGCAACAGGCTGAGACTGGGCTGGGATATCAGTCCACTGATATCTACAGATCTAGCCCAGAGAGGGGATCCAGGGCCAGAGCCAGCCCTGATTGGCCAGGCAGGACATTGGTGATGGGAAAACAGAGCTTCATCATGTGTAATGGTGACTTGGGAAGGCAAACACCATAACCCTAAATGTCCCCTGCTGCCTCCTTCTTACTCCAGCATGATATGCTGAGCATAATGTCATATGGTCTGGAATATCCTTTTGGTCACTTGGGGATCAGCTGTCCTGGCTGTGTCCCCTTCCAACTCCTTCTGCACCCCCAGCCTCCTCTCTGGTGGGGTGGGGTGAGGAACAGAAGGCCTTGACTCTGTGCAAATGCTGCCAGCAATAGCAAAAACATCCCTGTGTTATCAACACTGTATTCAGCACAAATCCAAAACACAGCCCCATACCAGCCACTGCGAACAAAATTAACTCTATCCCAGCCAAAGCCAGCAGAGTAGAACAAAAGCCATTCAGTTTCAAGAGCAGTTAAACATACGCTGTATCAGATGAGTAGTTCAGCACAAACCCAAATTTTTAATTCTTTACACAGATACTATTGTATTACATTTGAAAATGAAGTAGTCTCCTATGTAAGTGCTCTACTGCTTTAAGAAGCACTTTTTCAGGTTCACTAGCTCTTTTACTGCCCTTTAAATCTATGCTAATGTAGAATTTCAGAGGCTGGTTAATTTTAGAGGGGAAAAAAATGACAACTATTCAGTAAATTTAGGGTTTGAGTGTCATATACATATGTTCTACAGAATTCAAAGCTCATTGGATTTGGATGTGTTTGAAAAGGGCATGGAAATATTAACCCAGGAGGCTCTTAATATTCTATGAGGCACCCTGATCATATGAGGCAGATGTTGCAAACCAAGCTTAGAGTTAATTAAGAAGACACATCTGTGTGTGGAAAAGAAACTCTCAAAAGTACCTCACCAATGATTTGACAATTATGTCAGCCACTACACCAGTAGTAGTTGATTAATGTTTTGTTTAAATTGTAAAAAGACTCAAAAAATGTAAACACCTACAAGCTCAACTTTTATAGCGCAGAGTACAATCTCAAAGTTAATTGCTCCCACAAACAATCATGTTTCCAGTGTCTCAAACTATTCTTACAGTGATTATTCTTACTGTTGTTATTCCTCATGTATTGATGCAGCAGATGGGTCCATTAATGTTAATCAATTAGCCAAGACTGAAAAATCAAACTCAATTAGCAATAAATTTCAATAGAGAGACACTTCAGATTTCAACTACCATGAATGCTATAATCACCAAAAATATACAGGGAATGTAACTTTTCAATTTTCATCCTCTGATAATATGAGATACCTTCCTAGATACGTAGGTCTCATTTGGATAGTACCTTTTCAGCTATAAATAGGAAAATATGTATTTTAAATCATATTTCAGAAACTATTTTCTGCATGCTGGGGAATCCTCTTAAGCCTTTAAGAGCAGATCACCAAATAAAAAAAAAAAAAGTTATAGAATGAGTTCTAAGTTAGCTTTCTTAAAAGTAAAAGGTAATTTTATGGTTGAACTTGATTAAATGATAGAATATCATATAATGCAAATGCTGAGGAAACCAGGTGAAGTGACTTAACAAATTCTGTGATCTGTTTTTAGTATATATCCTAAATATTAATTAAAATAAACAGCAGATAAAGTAATTATGAATATGACTTTTTAGGAGAGAAAAAAATGTAAAGGGATTAAATTGTAGACTTTGGAGATAGTGAAATGTTCTTTTCAATATTTTTTTATATCTCATTTTCCATTTCAAAGAATAGTCATGGTGACCCTTTCCCAGACGTATGCCAAAAATGCTTCCTGGTGTCCATAAGCCAAGACTGCGTGTCATGGCAGGTTTCAGCTTAAGGTATTAATCCAAGGATAGGCTTGCATGCCTTTATTAATTCTTTTCTCACATTTCTAGAACAGAGTTTGTTTCTAGCTTGTAAAATCTGGTTTGTGTGTTTGTGGACCTAAAGACAGAATTGTTACCCAAGAACAAGTGTCCATTTTCAAACCTAAGAACACTGAAGCATCTCCAAAAACTAATAACAGGATTGGAGACCAAATTTTTAGAATTATTAATGGATTTTCTAGCACTGCTTTAGATGTAGGTGTTTCTGGGTAAGAAAGACACCATCTAGTCAGAAATGACAGAATTGATCATATATCAAGAAACTTTTTATAGATCTGTTTTATAAACTAAGAGACTCAGACCAATATATTATCTAGATCATCTATTTGTTGGGTTTTTTACAAATCTAAATCCTAGTTAACATCACTAAGATCCAAATTAAGTTCAAACTTGAAGTTTTGGGATCCTGTTCTTTTAATGAGATTATATAGCAGGAATTTAGTACTTATGAAAGAGATTCACATTTGGAAATCTATAGTTTTTTCTAATGCTTACTTCAAATTTGGCCTTGGTAATGAAAAGAATTCATTTAAATTTATTTCCAAACTGTTTTCTTTTTCTGGAAGAGAGATTTTTCATTCTTTTGGGTTCCTCATTATCTTCGGAAAAATAATGCCATTCTTAAAAAGAAAAAATCTTTTATATTTGAGGAGTTTGAAAGATAATTACATTGAGCTTCTCATAATGACCAAAAATCCTGTTGGATGTGTGTTTGTTGCATCATATTCTCACAGGAAAGTCAAGTAAGCAAAAGAGAAAATTTCATTTCAAATATTCCTAACACTAGATATTAACAGATAGAGAATTCATTTACCTAGACTGACCTTTCTGGGAGAAGGAATTGCATTCAGCTTAAGAGCCATATAAAAACTCCGCACAATTTTTTTCTGAACTAAATCTACATTTCACTAACCTTAATTTTCCTTAAATCAAAACAGAAACCTAAAACTTTAATCTTGCCTTTTAACCCTTGAAGTTTAGACAGTAAATTGTTCTAATCTATGGTTTTGTTAGGATATCTGTTTCAAAACTGAATTAATTGAATTAGATGTGTATTGCTTTTGGCGTCAGATACAGATTTCCATTTCATGATACTTTATTTCTTAGGCATCATATTCCTCAGATTATGGTAATATGGAGGAGAGATTTGACAAAGAAATCAAAGCTGTGTTCCACTAAGCTGTCAGCATTAAGAGCTGATTTTAAAAAAAACATCTGTAAGCCCTCAGGAAATTAGATGATGATAATGTATGGTGAAATGACAAAATGCAAACTCATATATATTATTGGATTTAGTAGTACTCAACTGTTGCTCTTTTTAAATAAGGATTTAAAATCTGCAACTTCTTTACTAGTGATTAAAATGAGATACACTCTTCAAAATTTGTTTCCTTCAGAATATGATTTTATCATAGAAGTGTTGTTGTAACTAAAAGTTTTGGCAATTGAAAAATAATCCAGACAAACAAGTTAGAAAAAGTGATGTTCAAAGTGTAAACCATTCTCATTTTAATTTAGGCCGTATAGTGTTGGTTGTATTAAAAATGCCTGTGGGAAAATCAATTTTTTATGTCCTCAGATCCACAGATTCAGTATTCTCTTAGTGTGAAAAGTGACACACTGAAAACAGAGCATGCAGGAAAGTCAAGATTCCAAGTATAAATAGGACTTAAAATTCCTGACTCTATAGATAATGTGCAAGCTGCGCAAAAAACTTGTTACACGTCATCTTATATATCATTTCTATTCAATTTTACTTATATCAGAGAAGCTACCATTGCTAAAATTTTAGTGTGGGTATTGAAATATCAGTGAATGTCATTATTATACCAGTCATTTTAGAACGTTTTGACTGAATGCCTGGAAATACTATGTAACGTTATTTCTGAGAATTACAGCACAACCAAATCAACATTTCTGATAGCTTTGAGTCCAGAAGGGGTATCTTGTTTGAAGCTTTAAAATACAACATATGAGCAAACCTAATTGTATGCTATCTTTTTCCAAGGGAAGTGAGATGTTTAGGCATAAATAGAAATACTGAAAACAATATTCATACATGTTTCTCCAACTGAAGAAGTAGTGTAGAGATTCTTAATAAGAATTTCACTTCACTATGAATCCTTACAAATGGTATGGCTGATACGATTTGCTGTAAGTTGTTATCATGTAGCATATGTATGAAAAGTTATAAATGTGTCATATCCTTTGTACTAATGTTTTTCCAAAATTCCAGAGATAATCTTTTCAGTGAAATGTATATGTTTTTCTGAGGACACAAGCCCAGAGAGTGGTGGTGAATGGAGTTACATCCAGCTGGTGACCGGTCACCAGTGGGGTTCCCTGGGCTCAGTGTTGGGGCCAGTCCTGTTTAGTATCTTTGTCAATGATCTGGATGAGGGGACCAAGGGCACCCTCAATCAGCTTGCAGACTACACCAAGTCAGGCTGGAGTGTTGATCTGCTGGAGAGTAGGAAGGCTCTGCAGAAGGATCTGAATTGGCTGGATCAATGGGCCAAAGCCAACTGTATGAGGTTCAGTGAGGCCAAATGCTGGGTTCCGCCCTTGGGTCTCAAAACCCAAGGCAGCACTACAGCTGGAAAGCTGCATGGTAGAAAAGGACCTGTGGGTGTTGATTGACAGCAGGCTGAACATGAGCCATTAGTGTGTGCATGTAGCCAAGAAGGCCAAAGGCATCCTGGCCTGTATCAGAAACAGCATGTCCAGCAGGACCAGGGCAGTGATTGTCTCTCTGTACTCAGCACTGGTAAGGCCACACCTCAAATCCTGGGTTCAATAATGGGCCCCTCACTACAAGAAAGACATTGAGGTGCTGGAGTGAGTCCAGAGAAGGGCAACAGAGCTGAGGTTGTCCATTCTGGAGAAAATTAAGCACAGTGGGGATCATATTGCTCTCTGCAACTACCCAAAAAAAAGGTTGTAGCAAGGTGAGTGTTGCCCTCTTCTCCCAAAATACAAGTGACAGAATAAGAGCAAATGGCCTCAGTTTGAGGCAGGGAAGATTAAGAGTGGATATGAGGGGAGAAAATTTTACCAAAGAGATTATAAGTCATTGGAACAGACTGTCCAAAGAAGTGGTTAAGTCACCATTCCTGGAGACATTTAAAAGATGTGTAGATGTGGTGCTTAGGGATAAAATTTATTGGTATACGTGGTAGTGATAGGTTTGTAGCTGACTCAATGTTTTTTTCTCAGACTCAGAAGTTTTTTTCCTTTCTAAACACTACTATGATTCTATGCTCCAGTTGTTTACTCTGTTACCATAATAGAATTACAAGACTGGTAGTGCAGAAGATGAATAATCTGCACTATCTGTAATATATGTTAGAACATTTATTCCTTTGCTGCTAATCTAACATACACACCTACTTACTAACTATAGATTTCTACACTTCAAGCAATGAAAATTACATAAGGGAGAACCACTAGTGTGGTTGATGAAGACTGAATGGGTTAGAGCTTCACTGTTCTGAATCCCTTTTTGAGAGCCTGTCATTGAAAGGAACAATGAAACTTATCAGAGGTCATGCAATAGAATGGCTTTTGATTGTGCTTTAGAGAAACCTACTTCACCTTTGCTACTTTGTTGACTTCAAGGAACATGCTTAATATTCAAACAGAATTTGAGAAGTCTGGATATGTTTTATCCTCTTGAAATAGAAGGTCATCGTGCCACCAGATTTGGTTTTGTTACATTATTTCTTTCCCAGAAAGCATTTATTTGTTGGACTTTTAGAAAAATAGGATGTTAGATTCTTCTTTTTTGGATTTAATAACATCAGCCAATTTTGATGATATGTACAGATAAATACAAATAGTAGTACCCAGGTAATCATGGGAATTTAACGCTGTGAGTGCATGCGTATAATGAATTTAGATTAGGCTTCTCTTAGGTAGCCAAACCTAGCTGAAAGACAGCTTTTAGGGATCAGAAAGACAGAAATAGAGGAGACATTCTTGTTGTGGGTTTACTCTGGGCTAATTTTTTTAAGCCTTTTACACAATTGCTATAAGATGAGAGAAGTTTTATACAGATAAAAGAGACTTAATGTGGGAGAATAATATTAAATTTATTACTAGCAGGATAAAAACCAAAGAATAATATACACAATAATTCTAACTAGTGAAATAATGAAGAAAATTTTATGTATTTACAAAATTATCCCTTCCCTCTCTATCAGTCCAGCAGGAGAAACGCCTTTTCTTTACTTTCAGGGTTTACAGTTCCTCTAAATCAGATTTGCAGCAGTTGAATGTTTTCTTCTATTATCTCNACCTCAGGACTGTCCCTGCTCCTCCCTGCCGGGCCAGGACCGGAGACTGGGGGGTACTCGGGCCTAGTGAGGTCCTCCATGGACTGCAAGGGGACAACTTGCTGCACCAGGGTCTTCACCACTGTTACAGGGGATAATGGCATCGAGTCCATCCCCTGTTTCTTGTGGGGTCCCTTCTCACAGGAGACAGCCTTGGATGAGCTTCTCCAGTGTGAGTCTACCCTCGGACAACAGTTCTTCCATACTCTGCTGTCCTTTAGGGTCACAAATGAATTACACCAGCATAAATCCCTCACTGGGATCACAAGTCCTACCTGGGACACTTGCTCCAGTGTAGGTTTCTCTCTCCAAAGGCCACAGGTCTCCAGCAAGACTCTGTTTCATCTTAGGCCTCCCATGGAGTTACAGCTTCCTCTGTGCACTTCTCTGTTCTGGTACAGGCTACCTCATGAGCTGCGGGAGGGTTTCTTCACTCCAAATAATCTTCCACAGGTGGCAGCGGTTTTATTTTTTAAGTCTTTTCCCCTGCTGGAGGGGGAGAGGGCCCCTGCCCCGGGGCCTCTCCTCCCCCCTCCTGCTACACTGACCTTGGAGGCTCCATTGCTGTCTCTGGTTCTCCTCTGCTCCTCTCCGGGCTGGAATTTCTTCTGCGTAATTCATCCTCTCTTCCTTTTTCTTAAATATGTCATTCACAGAGGGGTTACTAAAACTTGTGGTTGGCTTTGCTCTGTAAATCTACTTGGAATTAACTATTTTTCAACCCCAGGGGGCCTGGCAAACCCACGACAATTCTACCTGTATCCAGAATATCCATAAGTGTGCAGCTGAATATTGAAAGACAAAGGTAACCTCACTAGTTCCTTGCTTTTTTCTCACTGCCCATTGTCATGGGCCAATACCTGAGGTGGTTGTATAGTGTTCTCCACAACTGGCTCCAGTTATTTCAGGTTATTTCTTGCATGTTGTAAAGAAGGGACTGGTTTTTGTTGCTGTTTTTCTTTTACTAGACTTATTGAAGTTGTGTATTACTCCTAAGTGAAGGGGAGCATAGAAGATCAATATGTTATTTTATTCTTAAAGCATCCAGAGATTTAAGAATTATCTGGTGCCCTGCTAGAAAATTACTACATCCCTCTTCAGAAAAGACTGTCTTGGACAAAAACTATGTATGAAACAACTGCTTTTGAAGACTCATTCTCTGGCATCTGTAGTATCTTCAGAAATACGAAGGTAAGGGACCCTAGAACCACAAAAATCCATTTGTTCTTCACCAGCATGTCCCTCAGCTTACCTCAGAGTACAAGAGGTCAGCACAAGGCCTGTGTCCATTGGCATCTTCCATAATTAATGGAGACATCTAGCATTGTTGTAGAGCAGTTGTGAAACAACACAAATCATTTCACAGCAGAACCTTGATGTCATTACTTTCAGTAATAATTGTCTATTGTTTATCTCATTTAATGATTATTCAGTATCAATACTGTTCAATTACTTATCTGAATACTATATTACTAAATAAAAATTCCTGCACAGGATTAAAAGGTTTAATGTTTCCTTTAGAGACATACTACTCTTTTTAATAGTTGTTTGTATTATTACCAGCTTTATTAAGCATTCCCAGCTAAAGTACACTCTTTGAGTGCTTGTGAGAGTACCTCTGGTATTGCTTCTTCTCTGCTTCAAAATCTGATAGCGCTTAGGAGTTACGAGTTAGAGGACCAGGGGAGTCAAGGCATGATTTTTATTACTCCACAAGGCATGAGAGTTCAGTAACAGGTGCCATGTTCTCCTGTGTTCAGGTCACCTTCTCAGTATGCCCATCAATTTAGCCTTACTGCATGCTTTGGAAAATTCATCTGCCTTGGAGGTCAGCACATGCGCTAGATTTCTTGTCATTGCCTCAGTAAAGAGTCTTGCAGATGGCTAAGAAAACATTTCACCCTGATTCTGCTGGTTCTTCTCGTCATCTCTAATGTGGTTGTGATATTTGATGTAGGCCAAATGAAATAGTCATATGAGGTTTTGTACATCCTACTCATGTCTGTACCTGGACCACTTTAGTTATATATTAACATTAAAGTACTTTAATGGATACTCTGCTGTGTATGTAAAAGAATACATAAGTGCTAGCAGGTTTTCACTCTCATGTCTGGAAAGGTTGTGATAGAAATGAGATCAAGTTCTGAAAAGCTCCAATCAGAGTGAGCACCTCAGGAATCCCCCAAGGTGAAAATCCTGTTACTTAGCATCAGAAGTCTTCTTTTAAATAGTTATTGAAACTGCCAGTTATGGGCTCCTCTGTTCAGCACAGTTATTTACATTGGAGATCTCTTTCTACATTCCCCAGCAAATTTTCTCAATATTACAAAGGGATATGCAAGCCTTCAGTTTCAGAATCTCTGGTCATGACATCTCTCTTCTGTTTCCAAACAGCCCATGAGGCTACAAATAGGATATGAAGTTTCTTAATTTAGTCACCACATCAGGATCTTTGCTGCAATCATGAGAAATTAGTGAAGTGTCATTTAAATATTTGGGTGAAAACACAGATACAAACACATTTGCACATATATATACTCAAACAGTTTAATTATATGGTGGCTATGGCTGTGCTGCATGTATTGTTCCTTTCTTAGTAATTGTCTTATCTTGGTTATACTATGTAGTTTTACACTATATTGTTGGTGAGGGTGCTAAGAGCATTTTTTTTCATTTTGTGTCTCACCCCAGTTGTAAAGATGAGGACCTCAGAAAATGGGTTAAATCCCAAAAAGACATATGAGCTGGAGTACATTGGGAGTGAATGCTATTAATGAAATATAAATGAACAGAATTGTTCAAGATACGTGTCTGCTGTCCTGTAAAAAACATCTGTTTTCTATTTTTTTGATGACAATCTTAGCAACTGAAATCACAGAATAACAGAATTATTAAGGTTGGAAAAGACCTCCAAGATCATCAAGTCAAACCTTTGACTGATCTTCACCTTGTCAATTAGACCATAACACTACGTACCACGTCCTGTCACTTCTGAACACCTCTGGAGACGGTGATTCCACCACCTCCCTGGGCAGGCTGTTCCAATGCCTGAACAGACTTTCAGTGAAGAAATTCTTCCTGATGTCCAACCTGAAACTCCTCTGACACAGCTGAAGGCCTTTTCCTCTTGTCTTGTCACTAGTTGCCTGGGAGAAGAGCCCACTTGGTTACAAACTCCTTTTAAGTATTTGTAGAGAGCAATAAGTTCTCCCCTGAGCCTCCTTTTCTCCAGGCTAAACAATCCCAGCTCCCTCAGCTGCTCTTCCTATGACTTGCTCTCTAGACCTTTCACCAGCTTCGCTGCCCTTCTCCGGACACACTCCAGCACCTCAATGTCTTTCTTGTAGTGAGGGGCCCAGAACTGGACACAGGATTTGAGGTGAGGCCTCAGCAGTGATGAGTACAAGGTGACCGTCATTTCCTTGGTCCTGCTGGCCGTACTATTTTTGATACAGACCAGGATGCCTTTGGCCTTCTTGGCCACCTGGACACACTGCTGGGTAACGTTCACAGCTTTAGTTGATTTTTTTTCTTCTGAATTATTCATATCAGGGGGTCTAGAAAAGACAAAGAAAAGTCACCATAAAATACAGAGGAATATCATAGAAAAATAGTATATCATCAATAACAGAGATGTTCAACCTAAACAAATTCCTAACAACCTGGGGGGTTGAGTTATAAATGGTTAGTATTTTGAACACAGGAAGCAAAACATGAAGACTGCTATCCGTAGCCTGAAGAATACCTAAGAATTATTATTTTTTAATAGGATATAATATATTAGTATAGAATCATTATATTTCAGTTGTCAGATTTGCCCAATTATTCCCTCACTTTTCCATTCTGTAAACCATTTTCAGAAATAGTGCAGTATATTTCTAGGCTGGAAACCAAGCATGGTAGTTCATTAACCCAGATTTAAGCTCTTTCCTGGATACCTTTAGGGATTAATTATGGACTTCATACCTTACCACAGTATTCAGAGATTGATTTAAATCCCAAAATTCAAGCTAAGCTTATTTTCATCATGTTATCGTTTTATGCAAGCCAGATTTTTTTCTTTGCATTCATTAGTATTCATGATATTGTTACATAGATCAGAGTCGCTACCTGGATAAAAACAGTAACATAATGGATAGAATAAATTGTTTAGAAAAATCTAGGGAAAATTGGACTGAAAACCATTTCGAGTTAAGAACCATAAGTTGTGTGGCTACCTTTTAAAAAGTCTTTTTAGCTTTTCCCAAAAAAAGATTGCATGGAGAAAGTTTGCCAAAGGGTTGGAATCTCCCTTTCTGCACCTCTGGACACAGTCCATAGGGTGGTTTTACTCCAAATTATGACACTCATAAAACTGATAATTTTGAAGACATTTCTTTTTCCTCAGGTCGTGCCTGATACAACCTTATTCTCCTTCTATCCAAAAGAAAAAAAAAAAAGAAAAAAAAAGTCTTCCTGATGATTAATACCAACCCTGTCAACTAGGCAGGTCTAAATGCCACCCCCCAGCTTGGAGACTGCACAGAAAAAGAGTGACAATCCATTTCCTTTTCCTGATGCTTTCTCTCGGTTTCTGATTCAGTCAGTAGGATTCTCATACTCTCATCTTCCCCAGGGTGAAATTTGCCTACTTAACATTCACTTAAGCCGTGGAAGCAGAGTTGAAGTTAGTCACAGGCTTTGCTCTGCCTCTCAGTAAACAGCTCCTTGTTTTGTCACTGTTCCAGGAATGATAGAGTGAGAATGCAATATATAAATGTGCATGTGGTTTCACAGTAAGTTAAATGTATCCACTTGTATTTTAAAAACTGGTGCAGTCTTTGAGTAACCTTACTATTTCCATGATTAGAAGAACAATGAGGTAGACAAATTGTATTTGTTTTGCAGATGCCTATTTGATTGTTAGGCATTAAAATTCTTTGAGTGAACAAACATTTTTAACACTGAAATCTACCTTCAGTGTGCTTGAACAGCAATGAAAAAGACAAAGCAATGAGGAGTTTATTTTATTTGCTTTACAAGTGTTGAGACTCAGGATCCAGATTTATAAGGCAATAGTTATGCCAGCTCAAGATTCAAGACTAAATTCTAAAGTCGGTTTTCAGCTTCAGCAAATGCTCTCTGTGTCCTGCTGTGTTTCACTTAATAGCAAGGATGAGTGGATTCCATCTGTAGGAGAGCATGTTTTGCATATGAGCTACTGCAAGGCAATATTGAGATGGAGCAGGATTCAATATGAGGACACTTTTTATTTACGGACAGTTGCTTGTTTATTTTCAAGCAGGTTTTTAAAACTGGTTTGATGATTTAGAAGCAGATGTGGAGTTATAATACTTAGTTTTAAAATGAGAGGACGTTTGTCCTGTACTTTGATGGCAAAATACTGTGATTTAATATGAATAAGATGGCGTTTGTGGTTATGAACTAATCTTGCCAACTGCAGAATGTGTAAAAAATTATAATTGAAATGAGCATATCTTTTTTTTGTCTATTTGCCTACTAAGATAGTTAAAGCCTTAGTTTTGATCAATTTTCTATGGGTAAATACCTGAGTAGCAGCACAATCAGTGGTTTATTATGTCTTTATTGTATATATATATATATATATATACACGTGGTAATATGTATATAAGGTGTATTCATAGATGAATTGGTATACCTGAATATATGATTATTTTTTTTAATCAACACGGTTTTGCCCATATTTTGGGGTGGGGTTTTTTCAGTATGAATTGTGAAGTTCCTAATTCCTGGGTGTTTAAATTGGCAACCATTTTCTGTAAGTTAGCCTTGATAATATGCATTTTAGTAACTTTGGCAATATAACTTTGGTGTATTTTTGAAATCCTTGACATTGATTGCATCTGTGTTTCATTGTCTTACACTATGAGGCCAGTTACATGTGCAATTAGCTTTCTTAGACAACAACACTGCAACCTTAGCCTCAAACCCAAAAAATCAGAACATCCCAAGGCCACCCACCACAGATTGCCCCAATTTACAAAAATAAAATTGAATACAAAATGAGAAACATTGTTTTTATGTCAAATCTCATATTTCTGCTCTGGAGACATTCAATTTTGCAATTATACACTGTCCAAGAGTCTGTGTATGCAAAATAGACCTTACCACAAAAAGAAAAAAAAAAAAAAAAAAAGAACGAAAACCAAACAACCAAACAAGAAATCCAAACAAACAACAACAAAATACAACACTTTTTTCTTTGCCAGGAAAATCCTGCTATCCTGGTCTCAGAAAAATCCTTACTATTATCCGTATTTTCTTCTGCTGCTGCCTCTGAGTGAAACACTGTTCTGTGTGTCAGAGCTGGTTTTAGTCTTCCACCAGGTTGTGAGACAAAAAAGCTGTGGGCTGCTGCCACCTACAGCTGGAGCGCCACTGGAGAAATGGACCTTGCACTAAAGCCCCTCTGGACAAAATGCAGTAGATCATAGAAGTGAGCTAAAGGAGGACTTTGCAGAGCTGGTAGTAATCGGGTTTTTCCATCTTTTTATGAGATTTAAATAAAACTAGAGGTACAGAGAAAGTAAATCCCCAAGTAGTATATTCAGGCAATTTGCTTCTCATAAAAGCATCTTCCTATTGGCAGTAGCTTGGCAGAAATAAATTTCGTAGAGAGGAGGAAAAAACTCGGCTTCTGACATTGCTTATGTCAGCTAACATTTGAAACGCTCTGAGATTTACTAGAAAGAAAAAAAAATAAAAAACAAGGAAAAAATAAGAAAATAGAAAGAAAAAAAAGAGGAAGATTGTATTCTGTTGGTGTGTATTGAGTCATCGAGGTTTTGTGTATTGCAACTATTTTAGGATGCTTAGGATGTTGTCGCTTATATCTTCAGTCCCTCCTCCCTTCTTCATTTTTATCTCTCCAGTTGTTAAAAGGAAAAACAAAAAAAAGCACACTAAATTAAGAACTCAGGAGAGCAGGAATAATAAAGCCCAGCAGTGGCGTGTCATTTTCTGTGACTACCACCACCTTTTTTGTTCTGTGCTTTATTGCAGTATCTTTTTCAATAAGGAAAATACAGGGTTACTTGCTTCTAGACATTGTTCTGCGCTGCTTAACCTAGTAAATATTGGCATGACAAACTCTGTGTGCATGGGAAGGATGGAAAATTGTTGTTGTTTGTTTCCATTCAAGTGTATCTTCTTTTTTCACTAATACTGTGGTATCAGATGGTTTTATGCTCTGCTACAATGAAGAGTGCTCTATGTGGGCCGATCAAGCTGCTTCACTCCCAAAAGGATTTCTTATGTAAGTAGTTCCAGTGAGATCTAGCAAATTATATATTTTAGGAGAAATGCTGTGTTCATGAAAGTATCCTTGCACAGTGAAATATGTAAGCACATAGGCAAGAGCCTGCATCACATTGCTACCTTATTTTCATTCACAGTACAGAAAACAGATTTTTTTTTTCTTGCATTTATAATACAGAAATTAAGGTTGGGAAGTTGGGGGTTTTTTTCCATTTTTGATATCAGAATGAGCATAAGAAAAAAACCACAGGAACACATTATGGTATTGAAGAAATAAAGTCAGCATATTTCATCCAACCATCAGAACTGCCTTCTGTTTGAGCTAACTTATGCCTGTAACCAACATTTCTTAAAAAACTTACCTTTCTTTAGACAGGAATTATGCAATGAAATCTGAGTCAAGGAGGTTGGATTACACATTTTTCAGACAGCATCTCCATTTATCTTTCTTGACAGCAGACTTTAGGGGCATATTCCTCTCTATCTGAATACTATAATCATTAATAATTAGTAATTGTACAATTCAGTGTTTACATGTAAAGGAGTTTCATTCTCTGATGCAGGATTCAGATTTAACAGTGTCAGTGGAAAAAGAAGGAAAATGGAGCTTGGTTCTAATTTTATGTCTGAGATGACACCATTTTGGAATGCTGATGTTTCCTTGCATTATGTGGAGTTACTCTGATTTATAACAGTGAATTGAAAATCTAATCAAGCCCACAGCTGGATACATTCAACAACTTTTGTTCACCCAGAATAACTTTGGATTGTATTGATCTGCATTATAGAACTGAACAAAAAACAACAGGAGGGAAATTTGAGAAACAGTGTCTCATTTTGGAACCTGATAAAAGTTCTTAAGGTGCTTGTTTCATTGTCATACTTGTCTTGATCATCCTTAGAAATCAATGAAGGACCCGCAGGCAGCAACAGGCATAAAAATGTCTTGAACTTTTTAAGTGGTTTCTATGGGTAGAAGACTAGGGGTAGAGCAGTATACTACAAAAATCACTGCAGTCCTGTTGATTAAAAATTCGTCCAACTTTTCTTTAATTATTCTTTTCAGAGAAGTATAGCCAGATAAAAGGGGAGAGACAGGGCAGTATAAAAAGGGACGGAAAACTGAGCAATAAAGCACTATTTGAGTAATTTCAGACTGCTAGATGAATGGCTCTGTAGGACAGAAATTGCTGTGGTGTCAGTGGCTTGCTGCTAGTGGCATGTATGTCATACCAGTGGATTTCAGCATAAAGTAAAACCGGGAAAAAGAGAAATCCACTTGCCTCCCACTTCTGGAACAGAAAAAAAGGGCAAAATGTGTTCTACCTCTAGCGATAGCAGTCATAGATAAATGTATGTGTTGCTGAGAAGTCTGAGAATTCATCCTTTGAAAAAAAAAAAAATCCTCTCATCATGAGATGGCATTGCAACCCTTACCATAGAGTGGCTAAGGGATCCACATAGGCTGATGAATAACAGCAGTGATAAACTGTGAGCTGTAAACTAATATAAAGTTATTCTGTCACTTTTGTCTTTCAATATTTTAGGCATTAATGTGTATTTAATGTTGCTGAAATACAATGCTTTGATGTGTTTCTTAGAGCCCACTGTTACATGAATATATACTAGCTCATGATTAAGAAGTCAGCATTTTTATACTCCAGCTTAAAAATGGCTTCTGAATAAGTGCAGTTCAGACAGAGAGAAAAGTTGAAAATAAACACTCTCAGATCTCCCTGTCTCAAAATGAACATGCAGAGTATAAATCCAGCCTGTTTTCCCAATCTGACTTAATAATTTAACAATGATGATTAAATCAATATTATGTCCCAGAACCACATCAATATGTACAAGAATCCAGCATTTCAAGGATATGTTACAGAAAGGAGACTTGATTCAATTATTTATAATGATAGTGTGTCAATAATCCTGTCTATTGCATGAATTATTAACATTTTCCCTCCTAACTATCTTCCAGGTTTCTGGAAGGAGTTAATTATTATAAAGCTTTCAGCTATTACAGCAATCTTTAGCATAGAAAGATGATATAATAAAATCACATAACATTCCTGAACTGTTACAACACTCTTCCTAGAACAATTTTCCAATTAATGCATTGAACTGTAGGAAGTTAGTTCCCTTCCCACTCTACTTGCTTGCGTAAAGAAACATATATTAACAAATTTACTGGGTTGTTTTGGGTTGGTTTTATTCTACAGAAGAGACGGTCAGGGTTTTTTCTTTCCTCTGTAAACATTTTACCTTTTCCTACAAGCAGTCACCATAGCTACTGGTAAACAGCATTATGTTTACCTGATTCTTTCTGGTTTGACTACAGTTCTTTTTCAAGAAAAAAAAGAAAAAAGGATTGGGGATTGATTGTTTTCAGAGAACAAAAATCTTAAATAATAACCAATTAGTTCTGTCTGAAAAGTGGGAGTCTAATTCAGGAGTCTCCTTTATTCTACAGAGAACATTACTGTGAACCTTTTCATCTGGTTTTAGACACCTGAATGCTTCAAAGATTTTCTCCCATTAAGTACTTTCATCTGTGTTTGATACAGCTGGAAATAAATTTGCCACAGTGCAATATGAATAATTGTTTGGATGTCCACATTTGCGACTTTTTTCTATCTCCACCCATTTTCTCAATTTAGACAAACTTTAGGTTGCCTCAGACAGTAATTCAGATTGCTTTCTTTCAAGCACTTCCTAACTTCAAGTGATGTGTAAAATTAGCTGGTACTTTCATTTTGACTTACAGATTTTCCCAGATGCATAAACACAACAGTTTGTGCATGTTCAGAATTATGTAGTATAAGAAGCTAAATGCAGCCCAAACTGGCAGTTCTTTTCCTATCTTGAATTTTTTACAGATATTTGTCACAGGAGAAAGTTGCTTAGTTGATATGGTTTAAATAGAGATCAAAGTATTTATTGTTTTATTAATGATGTGTAATTATTGATTTATGAATGATGTGACAATAAGGTCAATTAAACATTCAGGATTCATATCAGCTATGCCACAGATAAATCACAGTATCAGACACTGCAGAATGTTAATAAACATTACTAATTTCCAAGCAAATCTCTGTAACTTATCTGTACAAACACACACACAGGGTGTGCACACCCAGCCCCTCACAGGTAGTGTGGATTTTGCAGACACTGTGTGGGTGTCCCACATGCAGACCCTTCTGTGGCGATGTGGATGCTGAGTGTCCACCCCTGCTGCAGACAGCCTACGGAGGCATCAACCCAGGCAAACACCCCATGTAGCCCAAGTGCATCCTGAGCACAGGTTCTCCTGTGCCACTGTTGGTCCTTGCCTGGGTGCAGGCTGCTCTTGTGCCCCACAGGGATCTGCTGGACCTCACCTAGGCAAGGCTGGGGACACCACCTAGTTATGCGTTATCGTCCCCAGCCATGGTCACTACTCCTGACCCTGTCTCTCCCAGCACCTTCTACAAATTTCTGTGCTTCTGCACTGCATTTCAAGCTAACTACTCTGTTTCAAAAGTCTCTTTGTAATTCCCTAGTTACTACTTTGTCTGGCTGATGGTGTTGTAGAATTTCTCCCTAACATTATGAATTTTGGACAAATACTGAGGTGGTTTGAGGTATCTCATCACACACACTGTTACACATTCATGCCCCTATGTTATCATCCTATGTTATCTCCTTTCCTCCAAACTAGACAAGCCCAAAGTCCTCAACCTCTTCTCACGGGACATTCCTTCCAGCGCTTTCACCAGCTATGTTGCTCTCCTCTGGACATGTTCAAGGACCTTCACATCCTTCCTAAAAGGTGGGTCCAAGAACTGCACACAGTTCTTCAACTGAGGCTTCATCAATGCTGAATACAGCAGGATAGTCACCCCTTCTGACTGGTTGGTTATCTCGTGTTCGATGCACACCAGGTTTGCCCTCCTGGCTGCCCAGGCACACACTGCTGACTCATGCTGAGCCTGCTGCTGACCAGCACCCACAGATCTCTTTCTCCCACTCCATACTTGTGCCCAGCATTACTGTGTCCCAAATGCAGAACCTGGCATTTCAACAAGTGCATTTCAATCTGGCATTAATCCCAGCCAAATGCTCTGATCTATCTAGGTCCCTCTACGAGGCCCCTTGTCCCTCAAGAAAGTCAACAACATCTTCCAGTTTGGTATCATCAGCAAGCTTGCTAATGGTGCATTCAACTACTATATCCAAATTATTGATAAATATATCTAACAGGAGTGGCCCCATAATTGAATTCTGAGAAACACTGCTGGTCACCAGCCAGGATGTTCTCAGGGACAGTATCGAAAGCCTTACTAAAATCCAGTTAAACTACATCCACCACTTTCTCTTCATACACTGGGCAAGTGACCTTATTATAAAGGATATCAAATTAGTTAAACAGAATTTCTATCACATTTTTAACTAGTTAAATTGCATCAGGTTTTATGCTCCGCTTTGCTGTTTGGCTTTTTCCTCTTTAATGCTTAAATACTTCACATTTTAATACTAAAATATAAAGGGACTATTATTTTCCCCACTGCCAATATCCACTCTCATAGCCTAAATGCAGTCATTTTCCCAACTAAATTGCTCAATTATTGTTCTTGTTAACAATTGTATTTCCCACATTCCCAAACCTGTGCTGGAACCATGCAATTTTCGTGACTACATCACACCTTAACTTCCTTGTCTTGAAGCTGGAAAGTTTTCATGGCATTACATAGCTGCTCTCTGCCATTGGATTTAAATGAAGTATTTTGGCTATTATGACACCTAGAACCACATTCCCTGTTGATAGAACAGCATTCACTTCAGTGGAGTGGCACTTGCTCATATCAGCATGAATTGGCTCAGACAATGGAAATAATCAGTACCAATGCAGAACATATGGTTTGTTTTCTTGTAAGGTCAAGGAGAGGAAGCTCCCTGTAAGAATTCTCTTGCATTCAAGTTGGATCTAGGCTATATTCTTCTAAAACATTCAGGGCTGGTCAATAAAACTTTCAGTTTTAATGGTCTGGGATAGAACATTGCTAAAATATACAGAATCCTTTCTTATCAGGAATTTAATGATGTCTACCAAAATGGAACAGATGTGACAAATTTCAAGTGTTTTCCTTTGACTTTATAATTCTGACAGAGACATGAAATAGCTCCTATAATGAATTTTATATGTCATAATTTATCAAAATGCAAATTTAAACAATATTGAATGTCATATTATTAAAGATATTTGAAGCTATCAAAATGTCAAGTTTTTGGTCTGTAGCTGTACCTGCATTTAATTTGCTATATTTATCAGAATTAAGTAGCAGCTGATTTATTAAATCAACACACTTGCTTAGGTGGTCTGCTTAATCATTAGAATTTGTACTTTAAACTTTTGGATAAGTTTTAAAATCTCTGAGTTTAAAAATTGTAAAGAATAAACAAAAATTAAAAAAAATTTTCAAAATAAGAACAGGACTAGCTAGCATTACTAGACTATCCAGGATGTCAAATATTGAATTTCAGATAACAGTTGTTTCCTTAACCTTCAGGTGAGAAAATAGGATGGGATTTGACATACCAATATAGGCCCCCAGCAAGAGATTTGTCTGACGTAAGATGTGTGTATCCTCCCTTTCTAGTCAGTGCAGGCTTGGCAGCGGTTTGGCAGAACATATCACCTTTCCTAGCCATATGGTTTAGTACTTGATAAATCTCGAGGGAACCTACAAGAAAGATGGAGACAGACTTATTGCATGAGTATGTAGTGACAGGACAAGGGGAAATGGCCTTAATCTGAAGGAGAGTCAGTTTAGATTAGATATAGGGGAAAAAATCTTTACTGTGAGAGTGGTGAGGCACTGGAACAGGTGGCCCAGAGAAGCTGTGGATGTCCCATCCCTGGAAGTGTTCAAGGACAGGCTGGATGGAGATCTGAGAAACCTGAATTAGTGAAAGGTGTCCCTGCCCATGGCAGGGTGGTTAGAACTCGATGAACTTTAAGTTTCCTTCCAACCCAGGCTACTCTATGATTCTATGTTTTTAAATCCTTCTCTGGAAGTAATTTTCTGACTATTTGACTGTCCAGCATGTGTGGATAACGGGCTTGGTCTAGCTGTGTGACTTTCAGACCATTGAAGTTAGTGAGAATTCCCACTGCTTCTGATGATGTAGTGAATCAGTGTCTTAGCAGGTCATATGCACCATACAAAACACTGGAAACAAGGCATTTGATTCAGTTCATTAGAAACAATAACATTTGATTCAGTTTTGAAGTTATATCTTGGTGATTAGAGAACTATTGAAAACAATAACAAAAAAAGAATTGCACATTAAAATCAATAGAGGAAATGCAAAAATTGTTTATAGTGCATAAAAATGAATATTATATACAGGGTTGATTTTTATATACAAGTCTGATCATTATTGTGCATTGTTTACAAATAATTTTAAAGGAGATTTTCAGAAAGGAATTCTGTATCATCACATATAGCTTAAAAATCCAATAAGTTACAATAAGAAGGACCAGAGGAACATACTCTGACATATCAAATAATGTGTATATAGCAGCAGAAGGCCTGCAGAAAATGATAATTTAACATTTGAAAGCCAAACTGTAGGCAAATACACTTGCATGAATAGAACTTGGCTATTTCAGGTACTGTCATTTTTGGTTTCCAAATTAGATATACATATAGAGTTCAAAAAGAAAGGTGTCACATAAACTTGCCCTTGTCCAGGATGAATTTCCAGTTTTAGATGAACTCATTCAGAGCTCTGACAGATAATTCTGGCAGTGCCTGTACAAGTTGTCTGCTCCATTTCAGTGCTGGATGAAGGAATGTATGCCTGCATCTCATCACATAGTTTGGTGTTTTAATGTGAGCCAGGTGGATTTGTATTAAGGTACTGAGCTGTGAAAAGAAATAACTGAACCATGCTTACACATTCTGTAGTACCGATTGTCCTGTGGTGGTGTTGTCTCCAACAGGGATGGTACTGACATGGAGGGGTTGAGACTCTTAGCCAATTTGACTGATAATGAAGTATGTGAAAGCCAGAGACTAGAGAAGTAGGACAGCAATTTACTTTCCCTTGTTTTTAGGGGTTTTTTTGCTGCATTTGGTGGAGGTTTCATTAGGGTTTTTTTTAATTATCATTATTATTATTTTTGCTTTAGCTGTAACATATCCCTTAAAATACCTCCAGTCCTTTTAACTGTTCCAACATAATTTGTGCTTTCTGCTACTATAGCGGCAAAAAAGTATTGACTGGTAACATTTGCAGTCAATGGAACTCATTATTGTATCTCTGTCTTTCCTGAGACAGAGCAGGAAAGGCAGTTGGTATAGTCAAGGGTTTAACTTTATATTAATAAATTACATTTAACTCTTCTTTCAGACTTTCTTCAGGAAATATAATTCAACATTACATTCAAAAGCCGTTTTGCATCTGCTGAGAAAGAATGCATCTGCCTTGTTCTTTTTCCTCCTTTCTAACAATCATTTTTAATTACCTTTCATGTAGAATGTGAAGAAAGTTATCAAGTGGGTGTGGTCAGGTATTGTTTGATAAAGTGTGAAAAATGGATAATAGCTGATTGGAAATTAAGTGCTGTTCTAATCTACATGTGTGTGGCATTCTACTCCTAAGAGGAACGGAACACCCAAGATTCATAGATGCCCATTGTTGAAAAGGAATGAGAAATATCAGAGGGTGCAAAAAAATAAACTTTCAAAGTTTTATTAGTAAATTATACATTTGGCATGGAAATTGATATAAGTTAGTCCCTTATCTTCTAGTAGTAAGAGAAATGAAAGAATAAAAGAAAAGAAGGAAGATAGAGACAAAGAGAGTAAAGGAAGTCACCAGTCCTGGTTCCAGCTTCTGTGCACCAGGGTCTTGTGGGGTTCCTGTTCATGGATAAATTTTCCCCAACCTGCATCTAAGTTTCTTGCTTTCCATGCAATTGAGTTAGCATGCACAGTCCATCCTTCCAGACCTTTCTGGAAATGGTTCACAGAGCTCCAGGAGTCTTTGGTAGTATTGTCTCCCCCCCTACTCATCTTGCCCACTATTTGACCTCATTCCTCTGCTTGTGCCGTACTGTGCTGAGCGTATCTACAAGAGCCAAAACAAGGACATTTGTCCCAGAAAAGTGCTGCCCTGCCTCCATATGGCCCTCTTCTCCAGCTACATCCTGTTCTTTCTTGCTCATTTCACACTGTGTTCTGAAGAAAGTTTCTCATTTTGTGCTGAAGAATGAGTGTCAGAACCATACTAACAATGTTGTGTTTGATAGTTACTTACTCTTCTGGTTCATAAATTAAAATTAGTGAGTGTTCCATCTCATAAGCATAGGAGAGCTTTGGAACCCAGTCTGTAACTGAAGAGAATAATTTTTCCTTAATTATGTTGAAGTTCTTTCTTTGTATTTTTTAAAACGTTCTGTCAAATGTCTGTTCTTCTCCTTAAAAGTGCTAAGTGGTGATGCTGAGTTAATAGTGCTGAAAGTTGGGTGAATTTGTGGCCCAACAAAGTACCCTCAATTACGTTTCTTAACATGCTGTAGAGTCATTGTTCTATCTTCATTGCTAAACCTTACTGTTTTGTTGAGTAAAACTTAATTTCACTTTCATGGATTTTTCATTTTGCACTTAAGTTTTTATAGTTGATAATGGTGAAATAACTTGGCATTTCTAAATAAATTCTCATGAATTGGAAGAATTTATTGCTGCATTGCTGACCATCATTTAATGGAATAGATTAAGTTTATGAAATCAATAAAACTTTGGGTAATTAATTGTTTTATTTATTTTCACCAATACATACTGATATTTCTTCAGTGGCTTTTTCCCCTTTTCTACCAAAACCCAAGCTCATTGTCATACAGGATGTCTGACTTGTTTTCAGATGGTTTTGGTCCAAGTACACATGTAGTGCCTCTCCAAGGCATATTTAAGAAAATAGTTTTCTGAAGCTGGACTCTTAACTCTTAACTTGAAATTCTGCCTGCAAATGGAAATTTACAGTTTGGAAATCACAGGATCATCCAATGGTTAAGGTTGGAAGAGCATTGGTCCCAAGACAGAGCCTTCAGGGACACCACTCAGGGTCACTGCTCTCCGCCAAGATGTAGAGCAATTGACCACAACTGTCTGGCTACATCTGTCCGGACAATTCCTTTTCCACTCTGGAGTCCATCACCTCCATGTGTCTCCAGTATAGCAATAAGGACTGTATTAAAGGCCTTACAGAAGTCTAGGTAGATGACATCTGTCATTTCTGCCTTGTCGACCATTGCTTTCACTCTGTCAGAGAAAGCCACCCAACTGGTCAGGCATTATGTGCCCTTAGTAAAGCTGTACCGGCTGCCTTGGTCACCTCCTTGACTTTTATGTACCAAATCCTATTCTTAAATCTCACTAAGTATTCTTGAAGCTATGGATACAATAGATTTAAGGTTAAATAATTGCTGCCATTGTTGTGAAATGTTAATAAGTTAGGGTTTTTTTCTAACATAGTCATCAAGGATTCATGGCACTGCCTTTGTTATGCATTTATAAATATGTAGAACAAGGTCAAACTTTAGTGTGGGACCCCAAGAGAATAAAATAAAAAAGATATAATAAAATAAAAATTAAGTTGGGCATTCAAGTTTTAATGGCATGTCTGAGTTTATAGAAAGAAGTGCCAAACCCTGTCTGTAGAAGCAACAATATGATAAGAATAGTAAATTTTTGGCAGTTGTAGCTATGCAGTAAATGTCTTCCTGAGCTTCTTGTGGAGAATATTTTTTCCTTAAAGAAGCCCAGAGGGAAAGACATATCATATAGCAGAAATGTGTCAAGGAGGAATTATCTAGAAACTATTAGAAAGACCAGGCTGCAGTGCTAGAAGAAGAGTGATGTTACAGAAATAATATTTTTTCCAAGAATGGTGCAAAGTTAAAGAGGATGAAAATGCCTTTAAAAACTTTGAATCTAATTAGTGAGTGGTAAGATAGATGTGGTTGTTGTCATATACATTTGCATAAAAATAATTGGAACTAAGTGTTACAAGCTGCAGCATTTAAAAGAGCATAGTGCTAAAACATGAAGGTCTGAATCAGCCTCTCTGAGGCTGATGTAAGAAGATGCTGAAGTATGAAAAGCCAGCATAATGGATAAGAAGCAAAGTTTGGAGACAAATTATGATTAATTAGTGTAAAATATAGACTGAAGCCCTTGGGAAACTGAGAGAAGATTTTGTTTTCTTCATAATTTAGAAACAGTCTGAATATAGTTCCTAAGACTAGACGAGGCATTAAAAGTGGGGAGTACCTGTAGCATTCACTCTTACCTTGTCTTTACAACATTGGGAAAAAAGGTCAAGGTCAGCAATCAGTTCAAGCAAAATCTTTCTAAAGTTGCTCAGTCTATGAAGTCACTAGGTCAAGTAAAGTCAAAATCTTTATCTTGGCTGAAATTGACCAAATATTAACCCAAGCTTGCAAACATAACTTTTTTTATTATGTAGATGTTTATTAGGCCCTGCATGCTGTAATTACATTCTTGAAGCTATTTATTCTTCATAGCAGGTTACTTGAAATGTCTGTGAAACCACTAATAGACCATAAGAAAAAAAAGATTTTGATTGATGCAGTTTTCTGAATCAACTGGCTACTACAAAAATAAATCAATATTATTAATTCATGATCTTCCAGAGCCCCAGAGGACTGTGTTGTAGGAGAGAAGCAGGATTAAAGTCTGAGATGGTCTGGAGAGGATATATAAGTAGAGCTTTTTTATTCCTCTCGAAGGACTTCCAGCCTGTGGAAACAATTTCACATCATTACTTGCACCACTGAGACTTGTGGCACTTTACCTTGCGTTCTGCTTGTTAATTACAGAGGAGAAGTGCCAGTTTTGAGGGAGTATTTGATGGTGAGAAGAAACTAATAACGTGTATATCACTTGATAAATTTTAACTAGGGGTTGTAATTCTTAAAAGTTCTTGGTGGAGAGAAGTGGCATTTTTTTATCAGTGGCTAATTTGTCTTGAAAGTGTAAGTCTTTTGGCAGTCTTTTGGGATTCAACTAATAATGGAAAGTTAGTGCTTGACTCTTGGCCCTGCAGACTGAAGTATTTACACTCCACTGATCATTGCTTATTTATTTTTCTTTAGATTTCATGGACTTTATTATCACAGAGTACAGCTTAGCCTGATACAGTGAAAATCAGATTAGAAACAGTTCACTTCATCTGATTCAGTTTTCATTAAAATCCTTTAAATAATACATTAGTACACATTACATCTGACATACCCAAAGGTATGACATACCCAAAGGTATGACACTGATCTGTGCTGACCTGCTGAAGTTATGTGCCCACTTGGTAATTCCAAGTCATGCTTTAGCTCAATGTAAACTGGGCTTCTACTGAAACAGTCATAAATGTTTTTACAGTTTTCTTGAGTTTGTATGAAGCCTGCATGCTTCTAGTTTTGCTCTAAATGGTTTCTGCCTCAAGGATGATTATAAAATCACTCCTAACAGCATCCTTTCAATTTATTTTTTGTATTAGAAAAATATATTTTCTTCAATTGGGGTTTATATACTTCTCTTTCAAGGAAGCCTCTGAAATATGGGCAAAAATTTGACATAACATTTTTAAAGCTGCATGTATAAATCTGCTTACCTGAGCAGACCTTGTGGTTTGTGATACTATCTCAGTAAGGATCTCCACAAGCTCCACATGTGCCAAAAGGGGAAGCAGAAGAACAGATAAATAATTGCTTTTCAAAAAGAAAAGTTGTAGGATAGTATGAGGTGCGGGTATTCTGTACCAATATTTATTTTGCAGTGAAACTGTCAAAATTCTTAAGCTATGTGATGCTGGTTCAGTCCTCAAATATGAAGAAGACCCACGTGGCAAAGAATCATTGCTGTTGATTCAGCAAGGAACACAGCATCATCAGCCAGTTGAGGGAGGGGATTGTCCCACTCTGCTCTGCACTGGGGCAGCCTCACCTTGAATATTGTGGCAGTTTTGGGCACAGCAATATCAGAAAGATGTTAAGCTCTTAGAGAGTGTCCAAAGGAGGGCAACAAAGATGTTGAAGGGCCTTGAGGGGAAACCGTATGAGGAGCAGCTGAGGTGGCTTGGTTTGTTCATCCTGGATAAGAGGAGACTGAGGGGAGACCCCATTGCAGTCTACAACTCCCTCATGAGGGGAAGAGGAGGGGCAGGCACTGATCTCTTCTCTGTGGTGACCAGTGACAGGACCTGAGGGAATGACCTGAAGTTGTGTCTGGGGAGGTTTAGGTTGGATATCAGGAAAAGGTTCTTCACATAGAGGGTGATTGTGTTCTGGAACAGGCTCCCCAGGGAAGTGGTCACAGCACCAAGCCCGACAGAGTTCATGAAGTGTTTGAATTATACTCTCGGGCACATGGTGTGACTCTTGGGGATGATCCTATGGGGGCTAAGGGGTGGACTCAATGATCCTTGTGAATCCCTTCCAGCTCAGCGTATTCTGTGATTCCATGGTTCTGTGACTCATCCCCTCAAATCACTTCTGGTTAAATATCTTAGTCTGATGTTAAGGAACAGAGCAATTCTATTTCAGATGAAACCTTAGGCATGACTTTTACTTTCCTTCAGTCGCTAAACTTCCAGAAATTTGCTAAATTCAAAAATTCATATGGCAGATTTATACAGGAGTAACATATTGCCCGGAATACAAGACAGATTTTTGAAGTTCTGCTTGCACAACCAAATAAGTTATTATTTCCTAACAAAATGTTCTGTTCTCATTAAGCCAGTATTGTTTCCCTTTCTAAAGAAACTTGTCCTTCAGATGTATAGAAATGGATCCTTTAAATATGTTTTTCAATTTGATTTATTAACTTCAGAAATTGTGGTTTGGTGTTCCATAGCTTAAACCTTTCACACATTAGTAAGGTATTCAATCACTTTATTATATGGAATACAGTCAGAGTACAATTTATGACCAAAGTTATATCTCCACTTCAGAGGTGATAGTAAAGGTTGGTGGTTCGTTTTTTTCTTTTTTTAACTTCACTTTAGCAGCTGCTGTAGAATATTTTTTTAAAAAAAAAAAAAGTCCACAAATAATTTCTTTACATTTTTATATAATTTCTTACATGTGCTGTGTTTAGTGATTCTGAATTCATGGCAGCCTTTGGCAGAAAATGTAATCTTCATCTCTCCGGAGGAGAATGTAACTTCATCAAAAGAGACATAACAACCATTTCAAAACAGGACAACTTCACACGGATCTCCCTGTAAAAAAGTTCATATGTTTCATCCCTCACTGAAAAAACAGATTTCTAGAATGAAAAATTAAATAATGCTAGTTTGTACTGCACAAAATTCATGAAAATTAACCTTAATTAAAAGCCATTTAACAATAACATGAATGTGAGTTTGTGTGTGTACTTATTTCAGTAGAAATATTCTTTCAACTATTTGAATTCAGTAAAAATTACATCAGCAAGAAACTCTTGCTGGGAAAATAGAGGGAAAGGGAAATAGGGAAAAGCAAGCTCTGTACATAGCACCAGGTATTCAAACTTCAGGGAAGGAACAGAAAACAGGGGTTTATATTATCCACATGAATGGAAACAGGGATACCAAAAGACATCTGATTTTGTTCAGATTAGGACAGTTACCATATCATAGGAAAGTTTTATCAGCGTTTCTGAGAACAAAAATGGATAACCATAGTATTAGAGTGTTATTTTGAGGGAAAAATGCTTTTGTGTGCAATAAAATAAATACAGGTTAAATTACCCTTTGGATATGAAAGACTACCCTCATTAGCCCAATGGGAGTTCCAAACTGGTGTTCTTTAATATTAAAGAGTATGTTTAAGATCAGTTATCAATCTACATACATTTGGACTGAAATGTCTTTCTTACAAAAAATGTCTTTTTTGACACAAAAATCATCGGTCTCTGTAGTTTTAATTTATATTCTATAGATTGTTTGAGATTTTGTATGATGGCCAAGAGAGAACATTTTGACATAGTTGTGTTTTTACACATGATGAATTTGCCAAAATAATGTAAATTTGCAACAAAGCTTTATCATGTCTGATCATGAATAATTCAATATATTATTTAATGCCTGTTATGCTATACACTTAAGCAAGAGCAATTCAATAAGTCACTCTCATATCTTCATACAAAGCCTTTTGTTTTCCTTTTCCTTATTCCTCCACTCCTAAACAAAGCAATCCCCGTGGGAGAAGGGTATGTTGGGATGTAAACTGTGAGCTACTGAAAATGGTTCATTGTCTGTAGTACCGATAGAAGGGAAAATATAAAGAGAGAAAAATACAAACAGCTTTATAAATACCAAGTTCTTTGCTTTACAAGTTTGCATTTGTATTGCTTCCCTCTTATCCTTTGCTCTATTTGCAGGTTTCCTGCTTCCTTTAATAGAGCAGCATTTGTTGGAGATTCCTTCTTATGAGATAGCAAGAATTATATTAATCTTTTCTTAGTTAGTTGTAACTTTTTGTGTCTCTTGCATGGACAAGTAAACAGTTAGATGTATGTAATTAGCCTTAAAAGGAACCATGTTAAGTACTATACCACAGCTTCCCAATATTTTTCAGAGTATAACGTCATTACAGCTCTCTCTCTGTATTGTACCTAATATTCTGGCAACCATTTTAGATAAGATTTAAGTAGTACAGCTTTATGTAATTTGTTTTTAAGTTTTTTTTGGTTTGGTTTGTTTTTTTTAAGGGAAGAGATCCCCTTTTAATCAGATTATACTTGTCAATCCATAAATAATCAGAGAATCTTCTGCATGACTGCATTTTGAAATCCTAATTATAGAAACACAAATATATTGAAGAGGAGGCAGGAGTACAACTAATTTGGAAAACAGAGCATATTTTTGGCATACGTTCTCAGGATTTTCATACGTAGAAGTACAGAGTATCATTTTGACCCAAAGTGTTGCGATGGCATAGTCATTTGTGCACCTCTGGTCACCATCGGGTTTGTTACAGGCTTTCTTTGCACTGAGCCATGGAGCGACTCTGCATTTCATTCTCCTTTAAAGGCTACTGTGAATATCTCAGCTTTGCCATACATTAATAAATAGTGCAAAAGGCAACTGGCTTAGGCATTGCACTACTTAATGGAAAACACCGAAGCAAAAGAAGGAAGGAATTTCTTTCCTTTCACCTTCATTCCCTGCTGAAATTATGCAGGCTGTCTGTACCACATCTCGCTGTGCACCTTAACGTCATGAAATTGTTCACTTACTTTTTGCTGCCATCTAGTGCATTTTATAGCCTATAGTTGAGCTAAACTGGAAATGCTTGTAAAAGGGAACACACCATTAAAAGTGTTTAGATTTACATTTATCATTAAAAAGGGAGAAAAAATAGACTATATTTTCCTGATGGTAAAGACTTTCTCCCTGTTTAAATCTAAATGCTGTATATTCTCCTGGGCAACGTCCAGTTCTTTTGACCCTGCATCTTTATTCAGCATCATTTGTCTCATCTAAAGAATTTCTTTTAATTCTTTTCAGTCATTAGAGTCATCTGTGATCTGTGCAATCTTTCAAGTGTTAGGTATACATTTATGAATATCCTTTAAATCTTCCTATAGAATATGAAATATTATAATTTGAACTGTTTGATAAACATAAAATGGTGGGAAAATAGAACATTCTGAAATTACAAGCATGAAGTTCAATAGCTGAATGGTATTATGGTTTGTGAAAAATATATCTTACTTGGCATTTGTTTGCAAGGCACAGCAAGTCTGAAATTTTTTTTATGAATGTCAGTTAGCCAGCTGACAAGTAAGCATTTCCAACATTGAAAATACTCAAAATGCAGAGAATATCTTCACTGTCCATTTGGACTGTTCTAATGTTATTTCATCTATGTAAGCAACTTCTATTTGACTGACTATTATTAATAGCTAAATCTATCTTGAAATTAAAGTGATTGTCAGGTTGCCAGGGTCTGCATTTCTTGGTTTTTCCTTATAGCTATTTTGATAAGGAGTGAAATAGCAATCAAATATATTCTGAAGATATAATTTGCTTTGTACCACATTATTAGCTAAATGTATGCTGGAACACATTGCCCAGGGAGCTTGTGGAGTCTTCATCCCTGGAGATACTCAAAAACTGTCTGGACACAGCCCTGGGCAGCTGGCTACAGGTGACCCTGAGCAGAGAGGTTGGACCAGCTGACCTCTGGAGGTCCCTTCCAACCTTAACCATTCTCTGATCTCTGATATTTGAAAAATAAAATCTGCTTCTGGCACAATAGTGTTTCCTCTATTTTTTAAGAAATCTGAACCTGACAGCTGCTTTTTTTTAGTGTATTATTCTGGTTTAATAACAGTTTAATAATTTTAAATAATCTGTAATGACTGATACCTCTACGAAAGGATTTCAGAAAAGTACCTTTTTCACATTAAAAAAAATAGATTATGGTACTAGATATGTAAGTAGTATGACTTAGTCACAAATGCCTGTGGATATTTTGGAAAAGGAACAAGTATGGGACAGAGGAAAATAGGATGAAGAGAATTGTTTTAATCTTGTTTGCTTGATATTGCTAAGCAACAGGATTGCACTGTTTTAAGGTCCCCTGGTAACAGAAATGTGTTGTACACTTAAGACAGCACCTGCCTACTTCAGGAGTTGAAGAGACAGAGGTATTCATTCCTGATAAAATGTGTGAACACTGACTTCAGCAATATCTTTATGCTGACTAAAAACCAGACTCCTAGACTGGCAGATAAAGTCCTTAATTTCTGTGATCACATCTTTTGACATCTAAGGGTGTCCAAAGGACAATAAAATTATGTATGAGATAAGCACCATCCCTAAATCTTTCCCTTGATTTTATGAGGTCTGAAATGGCATTCAACAAGAAAAACACAGTGCTTCCTTCAGCTTTTTCTGAATGTTTGCAGAAGAAGCGAAGAAAATTGGGAAGCAGGGGCAAAAGGAAGTTCTTTATTCTTTAACTGTTTCTTATAATGCATTACGCATTGGTAGGAAAACACAACATAATAGTGCTGAAAAATGATCCTTCTTTGCATTAAGATCAGTGAAGAAGGGTGAAGTAGCACAGTGTAGAAGAGAACATCTGAGACACTAAGACGAAGAAAAAAAGGATGATTTAAAATACAAAAGTGGCATAATTTTAACACCTCATGCATTATTAAATAGCCTATGATTTTGGGTTACATTATGCTTCTGCTATTTTAAGAAAGGCATAAAATGCTGTGCAGTATTATTTCAATAAAGTTTTTATGTAACTGTATAAAATTGCAGTATATTACTGCAAATGTACAGAGCCTTATTGCAGTGGAGTACATTAAGATAAAGCTAAACCAAGGGCATCACAATATTTGTAATAAATTCTGTATAGTAGTTTTGATTTATCATATTAGTATAAAAGCATTATTTTATTCTGATGACCACAGAGTTTGCATTACAGACAGTTGCCAGAATCCTAAACATTGTAAATTGTCGTAAAGCAATTCTGAAACCTGACTGATGAAGGTTCTTGATTGTACTGCCTGGTACTTTGGCCTACTGCTGTGGGTACCAAAGTCAAAACCAGCCAGTTACACTCTGATAACAAATTGTAAATGCACAAAACATTTGTAACATGGTGGGTAGACTTTCATTTCCTAAAATGATTCATTCCCCATTTGTACGTACAATGAAATTGCCATACTGTTGTTTGACTTTTCAAGCATTTAAGCATAATGAAACAATCTTACAGATCACGGTCTAGTGGTACAAATCCTTTTGGGATGTGGAAAACTCGGAGGATATGCAAAAAAATGCTCAGTGGTATGCACTGTATTAAAGAATGTGTGGGTGAGGTTTGTCATTCCTGCTTACACACAGATTTGAAGAGTGACACAGCAGTAAGAGATGAGCCCCTGCATCTTTCCAGCCTACAGAGAAAAGAGCACACAAACAGTAAAAGCTACCAAGCTATTGACATCTTCGGGCTTTCTGTTCATGCTGTTGTCATCTCCGTAATACTTGAGCAACTGCACAAACTGATCCACGTCCTTGGTGCTCAAACATTATATTACCTGATCTGACTCTTTCTGTGTGCTAAATACCTGTTAGGACAGGAGCCAATCCTCAATGTTTTCACAAGGCCCTGCCTGAGTGATTGTTAACCTATAATGTTAACACACTTTCATTGACACATCACTTCAGATTGAGTGGTAGAGGACTGTGTTTTGTTTTAGATATGGAAAAAGAGAAAGAAAACAAAAGCATAAAGAATAATATTTGACAATGTTAAGTGGCTGTTACAAGGGGGATTTGCTATTACGGTGCATACTATCTCACAGTTTTCTCAGAAGGAACTAAGTTTGTAGGGTACCAATAGTCCTCATGTAGACTCAACAGAAAAGCTGGAGTGAAGTAAATAGGAGTCTGACATTTCCATATATACTGCAATGATTTAAGAATCTGAAAACAAACTTGATAAGCTGATTTCTTCCAGCAACATTTTTACCTTTTATTTGCCCAAACTTTTGAAAGGTGAACTCTGGCATACTCTCAGAGAGTGAGCATTTTTATTCCACTTACTGTCAATCTTAATATGCAAGTTATTTTTATGGAGGTTTGCCTATCATCTGCATTCAGGATTTATGGCATTTTTCAAACAACTACCCTTGTGGGGATTTTTTTAAATGACTTACAGGTATTCAAAAAAGCAGTGGAAGTTAAATTTTTCCCATGATATTACATCCACTGTATCACAATGTATAGTCTTATGTTTATATGCTTGGGTGTTTGGTAAGCTTGCATGTCTGCTTGTAATAGTGTTATTGTTGACTAGTTATTATCCCTTTTGCCCCTTCTTGATCTGAACTTGATATCAGCAGTGGCTTGAAGTTAAAAGTCTCAGACCATTGGAGGTTGCATTTGATTTCTTGTTAGCAGAATTATCTAGTTCTAGATAAGCTTATTAAATATATATATAATTATATATATGTTCCTAATAAACCAAAATTCTATTCTTTTAGAAAAAAAAAGATGTGTTCCTTCTGACACAATAGTTAAAAGTGGTGAAACAGAACTAGACACATCAAGGCTAGAAAAGCTTGTGTATGAACTTCAATGAAGGGAATACATTTTTACAGAAAAGTTTTCTGGGAACATACTAAAGGCTCAGGTGTGCTTGTAGAGAATGTTCCGAAGCCTTTTTTACACCAGTGGTATTTAGCTAGTTTGGTGAGCATTAAAGCCATTTTCAGCATGCTAACGAAAGAAAGTTAGACATCCACTTGCATATAAATACCTTTAATAAGTTTACCTTAGAAAACTTTATGTCTGCTATAATAGTAGTGGTTTTACTACCGAAAGTTTGCTTTTATGAGCCTGACTTCAAATGCAAATACAAAAATAGTCATAGTAATTTTCTTAATTCAGAATAAAAAGGTAATTTTACATTCAGCAAAGGCCAAGAAGTAAACACTGCTAAATGGAAGTAGAAATATTTGTTCATTCCATTGAATCACTAGTGTTGTATGGGTCTGTGAGCAGACAACATAAGTTGTAATAGAATTTGTTTTAAATATGTATTAAGGTCTCATCTGGATCATAGTTCCATAGTGCTTCACGCTGTTCTTCTTAACCTTCACAGAAAAACAAAATTGTACTAATTTTACAGATAAAGAACCTTATCATTGAAAAAAACCTTGTCTTCCCTTAGGTGAAAAATTATTCAGATTCAAAGTTGCATCTTGCCTCTAACCTGAATTCTTTTGCTACCATAATTTTCGTATGGAGTCTTCTTAACTCAAGTTGTCAGCGATAGCAGAGAGATCTCATCAGGCTGCTTTGCAGGTGGTATGTTGTAGTGAAGCTATTGCTGTCTTAAGTATGCTCTTTGGTGAAACATCTAAGAGATTTGCCCAAGGTCTGAAAATCTGGGAAAGAGCAAGGATTTTTTCCCTATATCACAGTTCTTTGCACATTCTAATCTCCGCATTAATACAGCAGGACTCATCAGAAACTGAACACTATGGAGCCTCAGAAGCATATATTAAAAATTCAGATGACTGGCAGTCACCTGGTTTTTCGTGCTTTTCATTCTTTGCTTTCTTACCAGTTTTAAAACGTAATTTTCAATGGCAACTGCCCTTCCTGAGAAATGAGACATATCACAGTCGTCAGAGCAGGAGACACTTGTGCCTTCAGGAAATTTGTAACACTCTGTATTGCTACTGACACTTGGAGCCTAGACAGTAGAAATTTTGTGTTAGATGCTATCAATTTTGTCCGCCTTAGCAGCTCTATTAGCTGATTTCTAGAAAAATTGACATGATGGATGAAAATGTATGTTTAAAAAATTCCAGGTGAATGTCATGTTTTCTTATCACCATTTTCAACCTTAACTGGTAATGTTTTTCTTTATATTCCAGACATGGCCAATGGCCCTTTACAATTATGGTGTGTTGTAATCTCATCATCTCTGCAAAACAGCTCTTTGAGATAAATTGCTTCAGTCTTCCTTGAAGAGAAGAATATTAGGAAACAGACAATATGATTTTATTTCAAAGAATCTTAGATTATAATTAACAGCTTTGTAAAACAGGCATTTTAAGGGTTTCAAGTCATCAGGGTGTGACATAATAAGGAAGACATCATTTTCACTGATTTTACTACAAAGAAAGTGGCCTTTTTTTTAACTTGATTAATTAATTGTTTTTAACTGGGCATGCATTTTAACGATTGTGGAACCACTTTTAAATATAAACATAAAAAAGTTTAGAGATGAAATACAGACATAAAAGATGTCCTGAAATTAGAAGGTAAAATTACAACAGTGTAACATTATAACAGACATGTCTTTTAAGGAAGCAAAGAATGAATCCTTAGGAAGGGAGGGAGAAAAAGAAAATCATGATGCATAAATATGAATTAATGTCTCCATTTCTCCTCATTATTTTTGTCATTTTATTCTTGAAAACAACAGTGATGAAATTAAAGGAAAAAAAGAAAGGAGACCAAAGAAATTGAATGTCTCCAGATTAGTTTGAGATTTTCTAGTGTGGAAAAGAGATGTTTGAAGAGTGTTATGAAATATGTCTATGACACCAGGAGAGACACAAGAAAAGCAAACAGACTGTAATTGTTTGTCTTCTGATAGAAAAATTTGTGTGCATCAAGTGAAAAAAAAAAGGAGAAAAATTCGAAGAGAGCAAAGGATGCTTAAGAAATACTTTGTATATAAGCAGTGGAACAGTGCCATACAATCAAGATGTTCAAAGCTGACAGTTTTAGAAAGGGGTCAGATAGATTCATGTAGAAACAAATATCTGTTGAGGATTGTGAAACACATCTGACTCAAGATGTCCTTTGCTACAGGTCATGAGAAAATGAATGTCACTTAATGTTGCATGAAAACTACCATCTCTTGTGAGATGCCAGTTTTGTCCATCATCAAAGAGATCTGTTGAGACAGGATAATGGTACACTTGCACCTTTGTCTGACTTGGTGTAACTCTTCTTACATTCCTGTCTTCTCATATAATTGCAGCATTCCTCTATGTTTCACCCTGCAAGTCACTGTAATTTGCTGGTTGGCCTTTTTAAAAATCTTGAGGCAATACTGAATTGCTTTTAGATAGCTCTGGTCCTAGACACTAGACACACTTAGCATCCAGAGCAGATCAGCAAATTCAGAATATTGTATGACCACTTTTTGCCAATAGTGGAAGCAATTTTCTAGTTCTGAATGCTCTGAAAAACTCTTATAAATGACATGTGAAAGAACATTACCTCCTTCTCAAAACTAGTATCTATAAATATGACAAAATGTCCCTGGTGTGATTTGGTCCATTCTCTTGCATCTCACCATCCTCTATTTCTTTGTTCGTCTGGGAAGTTCACTGATATTAAGCAAAGGTGAGAGTTGCTAAATGGCTTGATAACGATCTGTGTTCTTAGGTGATTCTCTCGATGCCATGCAGCCCACCTCCCCTGCAGTCCTTTTTGTTCCTGAATTTCAAGGAGTGCACTAAGACAAAGAAAAAATCTCCACGTTTCACTGTCCTGCTCAGTGCCCTTCAGTGTCACCTTCAAAGACATATTCATAGGTTTCTGGGTACACTCCTAGGATTCTTACTGATTCCAGGGGAGAGGGTTGTCTGCACTTATCATCACAGAACCTGGGCAAGGAGTCTGCTGTGGACCGGCAGGAAGAGAGTCTAAACTAAAGTATGAAAGCCTTTAGGGATATGCAGTATTTCTGCTTTCTATTTCTTGATTAAATATGTTGCAGCCTGGTTGTCACACAAATCCTGAACTGCTAGTGAACTCACTCTGACAAATGTTTGTTGTTATCAAAAGGCAAAAGAATTTCAGGAAGTTAATGTCCCTTGCAAAGTCCAGATTTTCCAGTCTTTGGGCCAGACCATTTGCCCTTGAGTAACACACCAAATAGGAACTTCTTCAGAGTCCCTGTATATCAGTTCCTGCCACAGTAGCTCCAAGACCCATTTGTTATTTGTCACTTACTCAGTGGGTTGAGTTATCCTGGCCAGCAGATAACCTCCCCCTCCCCCCCGCCCCAGTCACTTACTTACTTGTCTCCAGCAGAATGGGGAGCAATTGGAAGGACAAAAGCAAGAAAGCTGGTGTTTTGAAATAAAGACATTTTAATAAAAGAAGGAAAATAAAGGAAAAAAAAAAAAAAAACAAATTATGCAAAAGCAACCATTTACTCCCAGCAGACCAATGACCGGCCAGTCTCCAAGTAGTAGCTACTTTGGAAAGATGAGCTCCCAGTTTTCACTGCTGAGCACAGTCCCATAGGGTATGGGATATCCCTCTGCCAGTTCACATCAGTTGTCCTCACTGAGTCCGTTCCCAACTTCCTGCCCACTCCCGGTCTGCTCAGAATGAGAAAAGATAAAACCTAGATGCTGTGCAAGCACTGTTTCAAGTAGCTGAAACACAGACACTGTTTCAGTCACAAATGCACAAGAGAGTAAGACCTTCTGCTTTGAAGAAAATTAACCCTATTCCAGTTACCTGGAATAATGTTGAAAGCCTACTCTCTGATCTATTGTAACAGCAGTGAACTACAAAATACCCAGTAGATTAAGCTTCAGTAATGGGTCAATGTATAAAATCATAAATAATGTCCACATCTACCTGCCTTATGTCTCCTTCAAGTTTTGCAGGAAGAACATCCTCACTGTTTCTTCAGCAGAAATTGGCTTCTTCGGTGGGAGCAAAAGACTATGAATCAACGAAGTCCAAATTTTGACCTAATGCAACTGGGACCCAACTATTCTCTAACAAATGCTATTTCCCAGAAAAAAATCTCATGTGTTTCAAATCCTGCATAAAATGCAACTCATAAGAAAATAAAACTGATGTCTTTTTCTAATATCTGTCATAAGGTAGATCATCTCAGCAGTATGAAATGTTTGCAGTGTCATAACAATAATAGGATAAAAATAGTAAAAGCTTTAAAAATATCAGCATTTAACTGAAAGCATTTTTCTGGGGAAAAAAAATTCTTATATTTTGCTGCTGAATGGGATGGAGTATAATAACTGGGCTTCCACCTCTTTTCACCTCTTTTATCTTTGCCCCTCTTAATATTTCAAAATTCTTAATTTTGGAAACATTACCAGAGTAGTAAAAGAAACAAATAACATGTGTCTCTGCTAGCCTGTACTGTTTCAGGTGAAAAGTGTGCTTGGCCACAGGACAGTTCTTAGAAGCAAAATGATTCCATTTCAAGAATGCATGTCACATAAGCTGAAAGGGAGAGGAAAGGTTCTCCTCTAAGTTGATAAGACATGTCAAAAATGAGTCAGACAGATCACCAGTTCTTTTTCATATCTCATAAAGAAAAGGGTGTATGATATTGCCTCAGCAGACACAGCTCTTTTGCTGGGAGATCATTGGTTTTCACTCATAGGTCAGTGCACAACTGTGCATCCTGTGAGCCTCTGCGAGCATTGAGTTAATTTCTTCTGGGACAGTGGGAAGGGATTTTTTTTTTTCTTGCCATCAGATTGACTGCAATAAATTGTGTTTGGGGGCTTTCACACAGGGTCTCTAATACTGAGGGGGATGGGCTAAACCATGACAAAAGCTCTGCTCTCGTAATCAGACAGGTGGTAGGAGTGTACTGACAGTGTGCTACTCAGAGGGTTGCGCTTCCCGTCAGGCAGGAGTGCACAGTGACTAAGGAGCGATGTATTTGTTGAAATGATGATGAATGAAGGATAAGACTTTTTAATAGCTTGGGTAGTAAGACGATGATGCCTTTTCCCCAGAATACTTAACCTTCATAAAACAGAACATAATACTATTTCAGGCAGTGCCTGCAACAGTTTAAGAATGAAAGAGGGCACATTACAGGCCATCCCCTGGCAGGTGGTGACGTATGAGGAAGGAGTGATTAATGTATGTTTTGTGTGATTTATGCTGGTGATTCATAGGTAGTTCTGGTGCTCCTTGTGTCTTACTGTATCACATCAGCTTAGCTATGTACACAAAAAGATATTTGATAAATAACAAATAGAGTGCTAAAGGGGCTTCATAAAATCTGTTTTTCTTGTCTTCCCTAAAATTTGAGATTTATGGAGTCCTGTGTAAAATAGATCAGTTTGCCTGTTTGGGGCATAACTGCACCACTTTGGAGATAAAGGTGACCCTTAGATGAAATGGACAAATATACCAACATCTTACGTACAGTTGCATAAGTTATAGCTTTTTTAAGCCATGGAACCATTTTCTTATAACTTTTACTTGTGCAGCTTCAAATAATCTGTTTATGGAATCACTCCTTAATATCTATTTTTTTCTATTTTTAGCATTTATTACAGATTCGCTCACTGTGCATGAGTTAATCTTTAATAGTAACACTGTAATTAATGCCGTATATAAGTATTGTGCTGTATAGTACTGCTTTTAGCAACAAAAAAATTAACCTTCCTTAAACATTTGAAGCTGCATGGTTTTCTCTCTGCACAAGTGATGCTGCCATAGCTACCACCTGTGGAGCTGAATAATTACCACAGAGGAAAAGCTTACCATAGAAACACACCAGCAATGAATCACTCCATTCTTCCAGGACTGCAATTTCCAGTCTAGCGTAAACCAAATTGCTGGAACACAGGAAACACATTAATGATACCTTGGCATAAACATTGCTTCAGATAATACTAGAAGACATAGAATTACATTAGACGGAGAAAATACAGTTAAGAGCAGACACCTGAGTTACAGAAATTTCTGCCAGAAAAGATTTTGTGCACTGTAAAATCTTGGAAGACTCAAGCCAGCAGCTGCCACACAAATTGCTCTTATTCTGCTTTCTTCACAATCACAATGCTGGTTCAATCCTAATGAGGATATTCCATATTCGGTTGCACTAGCAGAAACCTCTGCCAGAGATTCCCTTCTCACAAATACCTCTGTGACATAAATTTTAGTGCTGTTTGACAAATTAAAATATTATGAATATTAATATATTTTAAAACAGTTCAGTTACTTATCTCTTTAACACTTTTAAAAAGAAATGGTAGCACAGGTACAAAAGGAAAGTGAGATTTAAAAGGAATTTGCCCATCATATAAGAGAAGAATACTGGTTAACTCTAGTGTTGATTCTACGTTTGAGATAGTTCAGTAGAAAAAATGGTTAATAGGTGTTTATAATCAACTATGGTTTATGTCAGTTCCAGTTAAAGATCTCTTAAAGACCTTATCTCACAGACGATACAACGTCAAGATGATATATTTACATCAGTGATTATGATATTCCATGTTTCCATTGATCACATATAAAATGTTCTAAGTGAATATTAACAAAGATTTTACTAATTAATTTTTTTTTTAAAAATAAAGAAAGCAAATTAAAAACTGTCCTTGTTTTTGATGACAATGTATCATTTACTACTTTTCTACCCCTGAATGCACAACAATTTAGTATAGAAGCTATACATGGCAGAGCATACCATTCAATCTTAGCTGTGCATCAGTAGGATTTCCCACCTTCTTGCACCCTCTTCCTTTATATCCAACACAGAAAAAAATTGACTACCAACTCTGCATACAAATCCTATATTTTTTATTTTACTTTTAAAGGTATTTGATTTGTATCACATCCTGTTTTGTCACACAACAGCATATTTTTTAAGTATTAACTTTTCAGGATTACATGACCTTGAGCTTTTTAAGAACTTTTTTTCTTTTTTTTCTTTTCTTTTTTTTTTTTACAATGAGGAGAAGCATATGCATCAAAGAATTCAGCTGTTTTACCAGCTTCTGTAGTTTCTAAGTGGTTTCATAGAGACCATTGGTTGCATTAAAGTATCTGCCACTGTGCTGAAGATTATGATCCTCATGAAACCAGTCATCTTGCTCAGACACAAGCTGAACATTCACACTGTGGCCTGACCCTCCAACACATTAAATGCTATTATGTTGGAAATTCAGTTACAGGTGGGAGTTTCAAGAGAAACATATCCTTTGATGTGAAAGTTATTCAGTTGTGGAGGGACCTCAACTCCAGGGAACTACCTTCGAGTTCTAAATTTCTCTAAAAGGCTGTAGCAATCACAAAGAAATGCTTTTCCTTTGACTAGTAGTTGTATAATTCACTTGGCTTGCACAGATGACATTTTTATTTTTAAATTTTACACATATAAAATAAAAATGCTACATAACCTCAGATTCTATCAAGTTCTCATGATTCTAGGACAATTTATGGCACAGGTCTGCAATAACTTTTGGACTGCAGGCCCTGTTCTAGGTTAGCCTTAAATTGCCCAAATATCTTGGAAGCTTTCTGGGAGCATTTTTTACCTTCCCCTCAGAAATGAAGCCAGCAATGCAGGAGTGAAAGAGGAATAATCAGTAGGGGATCTGCCCCTGCCTTTTGTCAGGCATACAGAGAAATTGAGAGAACTAAGGTTTAGCTGGTGCTCCAGGGTTACTTTATGTCAATAAATCTTTAATATTAAAGCATAAGCAGTCCAGAAGTAGAGAATGGAATTCCAGTTCACCTTCTTTCATCTAAGAATTAAATTTCTGATTCTAATTATGCCTTTTTGTGTTACAGTGTGTGAAAAGCTGTGACTTGTCAAGAGCACTGGTTTTCAGTAATGTTGACTTAATTTGATCAACTGAATCTGGAAGCCTGGGAAAACTCCAAGTGCCTACTACCATTTCTAAATCACTAAGAAGTCTTCCACAGCCTAACAACTGAGCTATTGCACTCATTAGCTCCAATGTGCATTTCACTAGGAAGACTGATATCAAAGAAAGAAATTCCTTCATTAATATTGCAGCCGATATTGCTTTGGTAACTATGTATGTTAGAAATTCACTGAAAGAAGTAAGCAGGAAGGGTTAAAATGTATTCTTACTTCTGGTTGCATTAGAGCTCTGTCGTTTTTGGGGGATTTTTTTTATAAGACACTCTCACTTCCATTATCTAGTAAATTCAAAACAAACATCGCCACAAGGCATCACGGTTCATTCTGTGCTTGTTTCTATGGATACGCAGAGGACATGCTTATAAAGCAAAATAAAGAGATAATGGCTGCAGAAAAGACACAACTAAGGTAGTCTTCATGAAGATAGAATGAGCAGTAATATCAATACGTGCTAAAAGCATGTACATGAATACATGAATAAAAGCACTGCTTTCCTTGAAGGATTAGCAGTCAGAATGAAAAAATCCATCATGTTTTCACTGCAGGTGCACTAATTAGATTAAAGTCAAATATGTCTAATTCCACTTCCATGATCTCTTTACTCTGCTACATAGACACAGACTTGAAACTTTATGGCAAAAATATGGATAGACCTTCCAAATCACCATCCTTGGTACTGAATCAGTGGGGTAGAAGCCTTTTTGTCAGAGGAGTACAGCATGTGTTAGAGACTGAAGCACCACCCATTCCACCCAGCAGTGAATAGATGTATCTGTAAAATATTCAAACATTAGAATGGCACAGTATAATATCAGATTGTTACTAACAAATGTTCTAATACTTTTATTTTACATGGACAGACATCATACTGATGCACACCAGAAAATAAAAAATTTTCAGATGTGAAGAAGCTCATTTACATTCAAAAGTTAACATTGTCACAGACAATGCCAAATCTCATGTCTCCTTTTTCAAAAAACTGCTCTAAAATCCTCTATGATTAAATGCAAATTATCACATATGTTTTTTGAATCTTCATGTGGATTATTTTAGTCATTCATCTGTAAGTTCAAGTGTCTTATTTAAAAGAACTGCTTACTTCCAGTCCCCAAAAGTTTGCAAGATAAGATAGCCTAGAGAGCCAGACTGACAGAATAACTTCCTGTTATTCTTCTGTGTAAATGTAAAAAAATGGACCAACATCATGGTATCAGGGAAGAGAATCTGACTTTTTTCTCTGAAGGAAGTCTGGAAGCAAATAACAGTGCTGCTAAGGATGTCATGATGGAATGGTTTCTCTCTAACATATATTCTCCGGCAATTTATTTTTTCAAGATAGTTATTTACCTTTTGCTGCAAATGAATCAGACGACTTATCTGACATCTTGATTACAAGTCAGAGAGAGACTAATCTCTTAGCATTTAAAATTAGGTCTGTTTGAGAAAATGGTACGAAAATGGCCTTTTGTACCAATTATAAAGATCACCTGTGAATGAGGCTTTTTCTATTGTACTTGGACCAGTTTATCCTGGTGTGTAACCCAACTATGCTGATTCTCAGCAATGGGACAACTCTAACAGTTACAGTTCTTGCATATGTGAAAAATGCCAACACAGTTTTATAGTATTTGATTTTACAGGTTTTGGGGCATTTTATATCCTTCATAAATCATAACCATCATCCAGGAACATGTGAAATTCAGAGCTGAGGCAGCAATCAAAGTAAAAGGTCAACATACAAGACAGAACAACTCAAGCTATTGACAAAGAGCATATTGTAAAAAAATTGAAAGCACATAGTGATTGCTGGCTTTTGACTTCAGTCGATGTTGTCAGTAGTTCTAGTACTCAGCACTTCTTTTGCCCTTCTCATGTTCAATTAGTTGTGCAAGCTTAAGCAATTAGTTTTCGTAAAAGCTTTGTGCAGTCTCCTACACATTACCTTTATTTTGTAGTAGGAGGAAACTGTGGAAGAGAGGTCAAGGTTTGGTCCTTCACACACACTTAAATTTCTAGCTTCTTTTTTGTTTCAGTTTTTGTGACCTACCTTTGATGTCATTTAAAGAAATAACTTAGTCTGAATTAAATCCAGATATTCAGTTAGAGCCATGGACTAAGGGAATCTGTAAAGTTTTCCTTAACCTCCTACACTTCAGTTAATGTATAAACAGAAGTCCTAGGTGCAGGAATTTCTTACTCATTCTGAGAGCTAGTGGTACCTCAGAGAAAGGATGCACAAGAAAACAGTGCAGTGGCTTTCTTTTGCTCTCTTATTCCTGACTGTAGAAGAAAATATCTGAACTACATGTGGAAATAAGTGAATCTCAAAGAGATGGGAAGAGAGACAGGCAGAAGCTTTAAGAGATATTTTGGTTTTGAATTAAAAAAAAAATGTGGAAGGGACCCACAAGGATCATCAAATCCACCCCTTAGCCCCGCACAGGACCATCCCCAAGAGTCACACCATGTGCCTGAGAGTATCAGACAAATACTTCTTGAGCTCCGTCAGGCTTGGTGCTGTGACCACTTCCCCGGGGAGCCTGTTCCAGTGCCCAACCACCAAAAGGGTGAAGAACCTTTTTCTAATATTCAACCTAAACCTCCCCTGACACAACTTCAGGCCATTCGCTCGGGTCATGTCACTGGTCACCATAGAGAAGGGATCCAGTCAGCTGAGACCTCTCCAGATTCCCAAGACCACTCAAAAATCATCGAGAGAGGTTTTGCAATGACATCAGACAGCTCTTCGAGGATTATGGGATGAATCTCAGCAGGCCCCATAGATTTGTCAGGATCCAGCTGTAACAGCAGATCCCACACAAGTTCAAGGTCAACTGGGGTTGATCATTCTCACATTCATGGTCCTCCAGCTCAGGGCACTGAGACCCCCTTGGTCCATTATCTGTCTTGAAGACAAAGGCAAAGAAAGCATTAAACACCTCTGCCTTGTCTCTGTCCCTGTTTGTGAGGTGACCATCCCCATTCTGTAACTGGTGAACGATATTACTATACTGCCTATTACCATTAATATATTTGAAAAAAACTCTTTTTATCATCCCCCAAATTTCTGGTCAGCTTCAACTTAAGCTGAGGTTTGGTCACACAAATTTTCTCTCTGCAGTTACAAGCAGCATCTCTGTATTCTTCCCATGTCACTTGGTCTTGCATCCACTGGGCATACACCTTCCTTTTTTTGCCTTATTTCCAAGAAAAGATCCCTGTTCAGCCAAGTCAGCTTTCTACCTTGCCTGCTTGACTTCTGACTTTTGGGAATTGCCTGCTCCTGCATATGGAGGTGACATTTGAAAAGTGACGGACCCCAGCACCTGAAAAAACATTTTCCGGGGGGACTTCACTCATTGCCTGAGCAGCCTGGGAAGCCATGGGAGCCCTGAAGTCTGCTCTCCTCATGTCCAGAGTTGATGTTTTCCTGGCACTTTTCTTCCTGTCAACAGAGATTTTAAACTCAATCTCTTCATGATTGCTGTGGCCAAGATGTCCAACAACCTCCACTTTGTTTACAAGATCCCTTCTGTTGACAAGCAGCAGATCAAGGAGGGCACCTTTCTGAGTTGGCTCCCTTAGGACCTGTGCCATAAAGTTGTCATCCAGGTTTTTCAGGAATCTTCTGGCCCAGATTGTACCAGCTGTGTGATGGTCCCAGTTAATTTCTGGCAAGCCCAAGTCCCCCATAAGGACAAGGGCAGTTGACCTGGAAGTGTCCCTTAGTTTCTCACAGAACAATTTGTCAGTGTCATTGTCCTGGCTGGGAGGTCTATACCAGACTCCCATGGTGACATCTACATTATTTGCTTGCCCCTTGATTCTTATCCAGAGTATAATGACCACCTAGACTTGCATGTTTTTTTTTCTCTTTCCAAGGTAGACAGTTCTGTATTTAGATTACAGCCATTATAGTTCAATATTATTCTGTTGTATATTTAAGATAAATGCTGTTATTTTACAAACTATTACTATTTTGTCCTACAATTTTGTTGTTGCCTGTCTCTTCATGACCAGTGTAACAAACTGCAGTTGCTCTGTGATGAGACTGAAATCTTGGAAATTATTGTCACATAGTTCTGAAAATTATAAATTCATCTAGCATTGAAGTCATGAATGCTTTTGTGCTTAAAGATAGCTTTAAATTTCGAAGAGAAATGAGTAATAGTATACAATGCATGTTTAAATAAAATAGTGCAATAAGCAGTATGCTGCACACCAGTGTTCAGAGTCACTGCTTTGAGTATAGTGTTCACCAGCCCTGCTGCAAATAGATACACTGAATCAAAGGATGGTTTGAGCCCTAGGGACTGCTGAGAGCAATTGGAAATTTTCTGTCATAAGGAATTATGAGAGATTTTTGAAGGACAAATTGAATTTAGGTTACATATGATTTCAGTAAGAATTGGAGATCTGCCTTCAACCTTATGCTGTTGAAAACATTTATATGCTTTGTGGGCATGTTTCATATAGTGATAATTTTTTACTATCAAAATCATAGATTTTCAACTTTTTAAAAAAATATACATTTTTTATAAGTACATTTTAGCAGATGTTAACATCTGTTTACTATTTTTCCCATAAAACACAAGGAAGGAAAAAATGTATATTTAACTGAAAAGACTAAGGAGATTGGAGAAAAAGAGTGATGTCAGAGCTAATTACAGCCATTGGGATTGACTGAGCTTGACAGACCATTATTTCTCTTCCTAGATGTGGCCAGGGAATGGATTGCTGCCCAGATAAACTGTTTTCACCAACCATTGCTTGCTGCACTTTTTCCTGAGGGGTCCTCAACGCTCCACCATTAGACGTTATGCATCCAGAAGTGCTTGATACAACAATTGTGTAGACCCTTGTGACAAAAATAGCTATAATTGTCATATTACAGGGCAGAAGTTCTTATGCATCATATATTTCAATGGATATGTATCTTTCATGTGATAGGGAATCACCTGCATATTCACCAAGTGAGTGGAAAATGGAGTCTAAAGAGGGTCTATATAAGTCCACAGAATAGGCTTCATGATCCTGAAAAGTTAGTACTGTCTTAGTAATTTGGATCAGTACATTGTAAAATAAATTATAACCATCCTGAATTCTTTAAAACCATGACATTTTTGAAGGTCTGAAATAGACAATTGGTAAGCAAGAGTTTCCTCCACGAACTTCTCTATGTGAGTCCTTCCCACGGGCTGCAGTTCTTCAGGATCAGTGTGGGTCCCAAAGCACAGAGTCACAAGTCCTGTCAACAAAACTGCATCAGCGTGGGCTCCTCCCTCCATGGGGCCACAGGTCCTGCCAGGATCCTGTTCTTTCATGGGCTGCTGATAGGCCTTTTTTTTCCACTTCTTAACTACATTATCCCAGAGGTGCTACCATCATTGCTGATGGGTTTGACCTGGACAAGCAGCAGTTCCATCCTGAAGCCAGCTGGCATTGGTTCTGTTGGACATGGAGGAAGTTTCTCAGAGAAGCCATCCCTGTCGCCCACACCCTCCAACAGCAAAACCTGGTCACACAAACCTAATACAAAAATGCTTTCACTGAAACAAAAAAATTATTGAAGTGAATCACTGAACTCGCAGAACAATCATTCCAGATAAGGGAAAAAAAGGATTTGAAACAGTAAAGACAACAAAAGCATTCAGATCTAGAGACGATACCATAACTGAGGAAACCTGAGTGAAAGTACTAAAGCAGTATGAAATCTAAATTGATTTTTGGGAGCTGTATAATACAAGGAAAAGTTGGCAGTTATATTATATAGTAAAAAACACCTGCTGGGCACCTCCTTTAATATTGTCCTTTGATATTTTTAAGATTATTCATGAGATAAAGTTGTCCTTCTGGCTGTGATGTTTCTGTGGATTTGTCTGTCATACAAAGCTTTTAAAGGAAGATTCTAATTGCCTTTACATTATGCTAGTGTTTTCTGGGGAGCAATTTAATGGATCTTTGAATGAAGTGTAATTCAACTTAAACTGATAATTTAAAGTATGATGCTCCTTTCATTTTCCAGTAATTTAAAACAAAATAGCACTAGGAACAAATAATAGTAACAGCTTTAAAATAAACTGAATCACATCTACTATGTAGTGACTGCAGGAGCTGTTCTCTCCAACTTTCATAGCTCCATTATAGATAAGATAGTGAGAGCACTAAAAACCTGTGTCATTAAATATTGAACCCACTGTGACACATTTTTTAACATCCTCAGCTTAGTACTATCATGGGATCACAGAATCATAGAATGCTTTGGCTTGGAAGGGACCTAAAAGATCATGATTAAAGGGTGTTGAGTGTACTTCCTTTCAGGGAAGCCCTCTTGCATACAACTACACAAGTGACATGTGCTTTCTACACAACAGTGCTTTCAGTGTGCTCCCACTTTAGAGATGGAAAAAGCACAGGCATATAGAAAATTATACTCTGCTTTGGACAACTGCAAGACTGTTGTGGTTGTCACTAGAGTACAAATGATGTCTGTGACACAATGTATAGAGGGATTATAATCTTTTATTTTAAAAACAGAATTGGTTTAAAAGTTAAAAACTGTGGTTAAATACAGCTGGAACTGGATTATTAATGTGCTATGATACCATCTCTTATGCATTGTGCAATATTTAAAATAAACAAGTATCAAAACCTGTGGTGACATCCCAAAGCTGTCTTATAAAAAACTTATAAAAGCCATCTTATAAAAAACTTTGATTTTATTGAATCAGGTCAAGGAGGTAGTATTGATTCACGGATAAGAATTTGCATTTTTGAATTACCAATATTATGTCGTATCATGCAAATATTTATTGTTGATTTTTTTCCAATCTAATGTCTAAACTAAAGAACAAAAGAGTATTTTAACATGGGAAATGGTGATCAAAAGTGTGTCCCTTACCAATTCAGAGGATTATAAGAATGTCAGAGAACAATTCATTCTCCCTACACTTTTTTCCCCCATATCATAAGCCTGGAGACATGAAGTGTTGGCGCTCTAGAAGTACTGTTCTTTTCTTCTGCACTCCTTTTCTACACTATTTTTGTCTCTTCTCCCATTTTCTCTCACAGTATGTGGCATTCTTCCTCCATATGATTCTGGAGAGTTAGGGGGATTTTTTTTTCTCTATTTACTTCTGGAGTTTGTCAGTGCTCCAGTTTAAAATCTGGAGCCTTTTTTGATATGTAATATATACCATGGCTGCACGATTTTCTTTTGATGGCTTAAAAATCTTCACCCATATTAGTAGGTAATGTAGTTCAATAGGTATAGATTTACAGGGTAAATCAATTAGTGCTGAGGACCCAACATCACCATTACTCATGTTTCAGGGAGCTTTGACTCACACTAGATCTCATTTGGGACTGAATGCCCAGTCCAAGCAGCTCAAGCATCTGAGGTGTGAGACTGTTCTGGTGGAGGTTTACCTGAAAGAAATTGAGTTCATGTACTCTGGAGACACAAGTGAAACAAGGCGTTTCTCCATAATAGAAAAAGTGAGCCTATAAGAAGAAATGGCTGGTTTTACATATACAGCTCAATAGAAGAATGTATGAAAATTATTTCTTTAAAGGTGAAAACTAAAGTCTGTGTATTATGGCACTCAGCAGTGATGATCTGCCTTTTTGTCAATAAACAAACTGAAACACATTTGATAACTAGTTTTAAAGATCATCACCATCAACTGCAGATTGCCAGGAAGAATTCAGTTTATTATTGCTTTTTTAATTAGCTGAACTACGTAATGTTGATATTAAAACTGCTGAAAGCAGGACTCTTGATGCTGCACAAATGAAAGCAAACCAGTATCTCATTTTACGCTCCTCTCCTGGTGTCTGCAGCAGATCTATAAATAGAACAGGCTACACACAGAAATTTATTATTGCAGCTGATAGCAATTTCTTTGCAAAGGTGTCTGGGGGTATTATTCATGAGATTCATTCTGGTAGACTCTCCAGCTGAGATCCTCACTCCCCAGATCTGCGGGTGGTCAGTTTAGGAACACACTAATCAACTGCTATGAACAAAGACTGTCACAAGACTTACTTATTTCCCTCTTTTAAAAAATACAGGAGGTCTTTCAGCTTCAGATTATTTCCTTTAATCTGATTGCATGAATATTATAAGCAGATAACAGAGTTTTTGAATCGCATGTATTTGATATTTTATCAGTGCTCGTCCTAATGATTGTGCTATTATCGGAAAACCACAGTGATTTGATACAACACACATTATGTCTTCTGCATTCACACCCACAGGCACATGTGACCTTATCAAGTATAAAGCAGACACGTTTCTGTTCAATACTGAGGATATATAGCAATCACATGAACTGACCTATCTAGCTATTATCTAATTTTGGCCATTAANAAGGAAAGATCAAATAAGACCTTTAATGAAATTATATTTATAATAAGTGATAGATGAGAATGCCTTCCACTTCTGTTTTTCCTATCTGATTTTGGTTTTCCTACCATATCTGTCATTGTGCTATCTTTGAATACTGTAAGAAAAATAATTTGTACAAACAGAATATGCATATTTCTAAACCTTTTGTTTTGTCACCTCTCAAGACTGACTAGAAGTTATTATTCAATTGACTATTCTAATATTTTTTTTATGACTGAAAACACAAGTTATATGATAGCAGAGATATTACCTGTTTATTCTCTTTCACTTTCAATATAGTCACTACTGTAAACATAATTCAGGGCTTTTTTACATCCTATTTTGTTGCCACAAGCTATATGTAATACATGATGTTTCCATTTGCAAAGTAAACTAGTAAATTTTATTCTTTTTGTTTTCACATTATTTCATTTTTTCAGACATAGCAGAAGACCCGTTTTTCTGTAGCAGTTATTTTGACTGTGTTATGAAAGATGCAGCACAAGCAACTAGTGAGACATTAGAAGAGTCACCTATCTCACCATGAAAGGAAAGATAAATTAAAATATAAAATTAAACACAAAAGAACCTGTCAACTCAGGTCACCAATAAAGCATTCTGGCATGTCTAATGCCAGGTGCACTACTAAAAACAAAGAGATCTATTACAGCTATAAGTCAAATGCCACTGATTTTCTATGAGTCTAAAATCTGTTCTGTTTGGTTTAAGTGCATTTTGGTACTTACACTGTTTTTTTTGTCTTTAATTTAAATTTGTCAGTGATGCAGAAAATTGGTATTGTGAATGCCCTAAACTCTATACCGGAAAACTCTGCCAGTTTGCGACTTGTGATGAAAATCCATGTGGAAACGGCGCTACGTGTTTTCCAAAGTCCAGTCGAGATGCTGTTTGCTTGTGTCCATATGGAAGATCTGGGATCCTCTGCAGTGAAGGTAAAAACCATTTTCTTCATGCGTTGGTTGTAGCTTCTATCATTCATAGGAGCTGTGGTAAGAAACAAGTCAAATATTTCGAAGGCAAAACACTGAAAGTGACCATCTCCACACCTACAAACAGCCCGAAATCCAGTCACAGACAAAGAATGGCTGAGCTGATCACCTTCCCCAAGAGTTGTTTCATAAAGGCGCAGGGCAGAGAAAGGGAGACAGACGGATCAAAGAAGCTGAGAGTTTACAAGCTAGGAAATACCAGGTAGTGTCTGATGTTTTAATAAATTACCTGAGGAAAAGCTGAGAGAGAGATTTGACTGAGAGCTCCTTTGGAGAAATTGATTCGCCCGGTAGTTTGATTTTTCCTCTACTTAGGGAAGCATTACTTTATATGTTTTGCTTATAAAAGCAGTGTATAAAGAATACTTTCTGGATTGTAAGAATACCACCAGGTACCAAAATTTGATTAATTTTTCAGGTCAAAAAGAGGAACAAATTAAAATTTACTAAGTGCTTTGCCATGAAACAGGAGACAGTATGAAGGGAAATTAATAAAGCAAAGTAAATAGGTCATTTTGATTTATATTATCAAATGAAGGGCTTTTATTCCTCCACTGATTATAATGATTGTTCTAGGTCAGAAATTCCTGTCTGTGAACATCCAAAGTATTCTTGTCACCTAACAGTCAATGTAGCAAGAAGTAATGATGGAAAAATCTAAATATAGAAAATAAACACTTGTCCTGAGCTGATGCATATGAAGTTCCTTTTCAAATAAATACTAAGCAATGTTCAGTTTGGTTTTGTCGTATCACATACATATTTAAGTCTTATTTAAAATTTTTATTTCCAAAATTTTCACGAGATGAACATTTATGTTTTATCCATGTTTTCATCTAACCCTGATAATTATAGCAAGTACAAGAGGCAAATATATGAAATGTGTGTGATACTTTCTTGGTAATCTTTCTTAGCTTGCACGAGCACAATACATTGGGACTTCATATGCTATATCTCTAGTCATACAGCCTGCCTTTCTTTGTTCCTTCTCAATTCCTCTCCATCGTCTTTAAAATGAGGCTCCAAAGCTAGCTCAAGGTGCAATATTCAAGGTGTGATAATGCCACTGCTTTGTACAGTAGTATTTGACATTTTTCTCTTTTACTCTCTGTCCTTTTCTTAAATACTTCCTCCGTTCTGTTTCCTTTTATGAGTACACTGATGTATTCATGAAAGTGCTTATTAAAATTCCTAACACCTCTCTCTTTGAATTCTGATGCTGAGTTCAGAGCCCACCGTTTTATATTTAAGGATAGGACCGTTTCTGAAAACTGCCCCAATTTGCATCTGTCAGTGCTGAGTGTCATCTAATGCTTTTTCTCTGTCGTTGCTTAATGAGGATCTTCTGCAACTCTTCATATCTAGCTGTTTCTAAATTGAGAGACTGAATAAAAATTGAGAGCCTAAATTGAGAGAAAGTACACAGATTCATTAGTTTGATTATACCACAAAGCTGAAGTCTTTGAAACCAAAGAAAAAAATAATTTTACTGAATGGAAAGGGAGAACTCTGTCTGGATCACCACTGTAAGCAAGCAAAATGAGAAAGAACACTCAGCTTTGTAGGACAGAGTATAAATGTAGGGTAATAAGGCCACAGCATAAGAAATTATTATTGAAATAGGAAAAATTATTTAATGGAACCATGTCTTAAGAGTTTAGAAGGAATAGAAATGAACTGAGCACAGACAGAAGTCTTAAAATGAGTTTCAAGAGGCCCCATTATCACATATTCTAAGACAAAGGAGGGAGAAACTGAGACACAATGCAGTGAAGTCTGGATGCATCCTTAGGGGTAGTCCTAGTAGCATTGAAGCCATACTTTTGGGGAGGTATCCGAAGATAATGATAGATTGCCTAATTAAAATGGTAGAACAACATATTTTAGAAACAGAAAGCAAATTTAATTGTTTACTATAACAAAATGGGTGTCCCAGATAATAAATTTAACAGAAATAAATGGTCCATTAAGATTAAAGCATAGACATGCACATTTGAAACATATCATCTTCTGTTTAAAATACACAATAATATTGTCTCCACTATTCAGATTAGTAACCTAGTGCATGCTACTTTGTGTCTGAAACACTGAAGAAAAGCTAGTTTCTCCCGAATGTTTATCAAATAATAGTTAATCTTCATCAACAAGAAATGACCAAGATGTCACAGTGATTATTTGATAAATTGAACATAACTAATATACTAAATAGAATTGCAATTTCCTGTCAGCTTTGCTGTTCCTACCAATAGAGATTATTTAAAAAAGACAAAGTAAGGATAAATAAAGATGTAGACAGAGCCAAAAATGGGGCCCACTGCTACAGGTCTTCTCCATATCAGAGCTCCAGTTGCCATCCATTAAGAGCTGGAGGTCAAACTAAGAACAACATCAATCTCTACAAGTATGTAAGAAGTGATAATAAAAGTCTTTGAATTAAATGAAAACAGAACAGAGAAAACAAACAAACATCAAACAATTTGGGGTTTTATTTGTTATGACAAGTTAAAAATATATCATTTTATGTGAAATGTACAAATTCAAAAAGGGAGGAAAGTTATAGTGATACTAAGTATGACAAAAGAGGCAAAAATGTAAGGACAGATAGTAACTTCTGTTAGACAAACCTATATAAATGAGGAGAAACAGACGAGGTCCAGGATTGACAAGGAATTTTTCTTACATTTCTGAGGCAGATGAAGCATACTGCAGTCTAAGCAGGCTGGTAACAGTGGCTCTGAGTTTATTCTGCTTATGTTATGCTTGTTTCAGATACCAATAAAAGCTTCCTAAAAGCATGTCCATTTTTCCCAATATGCGTAGTAAAGTGCATTCTCTCTCACTACACTTTTTCCTTGCTTTTATCACTAGATGACCATGTTATTTTGACTGCAAGTTGATCATTATGCACTGAAATCTCTCTCAAGAAGCTACATAGCTAAGGCACAACAGGCCAAGGGAATGGGGGATGATAATATAAAATAGAAGAGAGGACAGGCTGTGTTGATCAGGCAGAGGACGTGGCCAAACAAGCACACTGACCAGCCAACTATTCACATGTGACTGACCCTTTTTGTCTCTGTATCCCTTTATTTTTCCACACTTGTTCCTCCCCAAACTACCTAATTCTCTCCAAAAAACATCCTTAAGTCCTGTCCTATTCCCAAATGCTCTTCACCTGCCTCCTTTAATGGGTGCCATACACCATGGCAGTTATAGCCCTCTTTCCAAATGGTGATTGAACCAGTGTTGATTCGTTTTGGTTGTGTCACACCTTGACACTAGGGCTAAGAGTCTCCTGGGACAGGTCTGGGAGGGATCTGGACAAGGTGTTCCTTCCTCTGAATCCTTAAGTTGGGTTCCTGCCTGCTGTTGGGCTCTGTGCTCCTCTGGGATTGTGGAGATGGACCTGTGATGGGCTGATGGTTCCTGGGACAGGGGTGGGACTTGACTGTTGATTTGTGGAGTTAAATGCCTCCACGACTTCCAGCTTAGGGAGGATGGGGAGGTGAGGTGGAGCACACCATCAGTATGCAACATTTTGGAACAGAGACTATGGGCAGCCTGATCCTATCTCCCAAGTGATCTTGGTTTTTTAAGCTGTATATAGAGGCACCTATGTCATTTAAACTGAGTCCATTTATTGATCTCTGTCTTTTCAGTAGATTTGTGTGAAAGCAGCCAGCATTCAAGCCCTTAGTCTGATAAATTTCCTTTCATATTTAAATTAGTAAAAAGTTACTTGCATTGTGGTTTTTGCAGAGTGTAAATCTCCTCCAGTGTTTAGTATCCCAGTTTTGATTACAGTTATTGAATTGCTACCATCTCTGTCATCAGTCTTTATTTCTGGGGTTTTTTTATCTGTTAACACTTCCATCTAAGCATGGACTGGAAGCATTCTCTGGTTGTTACAGGAAATTGATACAGTCTGTAAAAAAAAAAAAAAAAGGCCAGTATGTTTGAATTTTGATATATAAGACACAGAAATTTTAAATAGGAAATATCAGGGTATCATTGTACTGTGAAGTTGTAATGGCTTCCTAAATGCAAGTGAAGCAGAAATAGTTCATTCACCAAGACTGGCAATGGAGACCTGGACTTCTAAACTCTTTAGGTTATGTTGCTGTCAATAGTATGTTACACAAGGAACTGGGCCCCTCTGGGAAGCTGTTTGTCGTAACATGAGGCATTTTGTTAAGCCAGGAACCAAGAGCAAGCACTTTGTAAGCACAAATGCAAATCTAAAGGAAGAAGGATTTCAAAGGAATGTGCATTGCTAAGATGAGTAATTGTGTAAGTTGCAGTGTTTTAGACCCAACTTCAGTGTTTCAGTTTCATACATGTGACAACATATATGAAGCAGATCTAACTGTGACACTGCATTTAGCAAACACACCCTGAAAAGGGCCATTCACAACACTCATTCACAGCAATCTCTAAGGATCTTCCTTGAAACGTTTCTCAGCAACATTTATGGTAATGCTTCACAGTCCAAAGGATTCCAGCAGGTTTTCTGTAGGATGTATTCCCCCATGAATAAAATTCATTTCAAAGTGTTGAAGTGGAAATAGCCACTTGCTTCAGGCTCTCTAGAGTGAAAATCAGCCTGCAAGCGAATTGTTTCTAGTGCAGCTATGTTTGGCACAAAATGTCACCTTCAGAGCTATTTGAGTCTGAAGACCAAATCATGCAGTTTGGTGACAGCAAATGCCCAAAGGGTATTTCCTCAGCTAAAAAAACTCTGCATAGCAAGACTTCTGGTCAGTGATAAAAGACCTTGGGGAATGCTGATCAGGGTTGCTCTTCTTCCTGTTCAAGACAATTTGTTTTCTGGGTCATTTGGTTTTCAGTGGGCCTTAATGTCCCCCACCTCTTCAATGTGAGGAATGTCATAAAAATTGTAAAAAACACACATAAGCACACACACACACACTATTATGTCACTGCTGTATTACCAGTTTTTCAGATTCATATTTTCATCTTTGTGCAGTGAAATCACTTTTATTATTTCGAATTGCAGCTCACAATCAAAGTATAACTCTGATGACTCATGATTACTGATGCCACAGGACAAATAAAGGAATCCATAACTATTTATTGGGGGTGGGGAGGGGAAAACATACACCCCAATTACCCATTATGTACATCAGTAACTCCTCATACAACAGTCTTCTAGACATCAAGAGTCTTTTACTACTAGCTTGAGCTTTCAGCTGGCACTGCACCACCCTTCAGCTGCAGTACCCCTTAGCTTTTCCTCCTTGGATTTCCCAGAGTTTCCAATGAGAGAAGTGGGTTTGCATGGCAACGTTCCTCTGCAGCCTGTTGTTAAGACCACGGTGAGAGAAGGCTGTCCCTCTGCAGCCCATCAAGGTCCACAACGGAGAAGATATCCACCTGCAGTTTAGGAGGACCCCACACTTGTGCAGGTGGATGTCCAAAGGAAGCTGTGACCCCATGGGAAGCCTGCACTGTAGCGGGATCCTGACAGGACTTGTGCACCTGCAAAGAGAGGAGCCCACTCTGGAGCAGGTTTGCCGGCAGGACTTGTGACCCCATGGGGGTCTCACACTTGAGCAGTCTGTGAAGAACTGTTGCCCATGGGAAGGACTCACACTGGAGAAGTTCATGGAGGACTGTCTCCAATGGGAGGGACCCTGCACTGGAGCAGGGGAAGAGGAAGAAGAAGAGACCTCATCGTAACCCCCATTCCCCACCACCCTGTTCCCAGTGGCGGGGGAGAAATTAGAGAATGCAGAAGGGAATTTAAGTCCAGGAAGAAGTGAAAGGAGGGGACAAATGTTTTAAGAACTTGTTTTATTTCTCATTACCCTGCTCTCATTTAATTGATAATTTTGCCCCAAATCAAGCCCATTTTGCTTATGACAGTAACTGGTGAGTGGTCTCTCCCTGTCCTCATCCTAAACCACGAGTTTTTCATTATATTTTCTCTGTCCATCTGAGGAGGGGAATGATACAGCTGCTTTGGTAGGGACCTGGTATCCAGCCAGAGTCAATCCACCACAGCTTGGAAGACTGTAAAACACAACGCCTGGTAGTAATTTTCATTCCTTTTTTGATATTGTCTTTGCAAATATGTTGTCTTTGCACATCATGTTGTCCATGCACAAACCTGCGCATGGCTTGGGGAAGACTGGCTTGAGACCTACTCAGCCAAGAGGAATCTGGCAGTGTTGCTCTACCATCAGCTGGATATGATCCAGCAGTGTGCCCAGGTGGCCAAGAAGGACAATGACATCCTGGCCTGTATCAATTATAGTGTGGCCAGCAGGCCAGTGACTTTCCCACTGTACTCAGCACTGGGAAGCGATACTTGCAGTACTGTGTTCAATTTTGGACCCCGCACTTCAAAAATGACATTGAGGTTCCAGAGTGTGTCCAAAGAAGGGCATAGAAGCTGGGAAAGGGTCTGAAAAACATGTCCTGTGAGGAGCATCTGAGGGAACTGTGGTTGTTTAGCCTGGAGAAGAGAAGACTCAGGTGAAACATCCTTGCTCCCTACAACAACCTGAAACAAGGTTATAGTGAGGTGGGGTTGGTCTCTTCTGCCATGTCTCAAGTGAAAGGACAAGAGAAAGTGACCACCATGGGAGGTTCAGATTAGAGATTAGAAAAAAAATTTTCACTCGAAGAGCAGTCAAGTATTGAAACAAATTGCCCAGGGAGATGGTGAAGTCATCATCTCCGGCAGTGTTGAAGAGGCATCCAGATGCAGCACTTGGGGATATGGTGATTATGGTGGTGCTGGGTTATCAGTTGAACTAGATGATCATGAAGGCCTTTTCCAACTTTGATGATTCTGTAATTCTGTGATTCTATGAAATACGTGAGCAGGTCTTTAGGAGAACTACTCATCTCACAGTGTATAAGGCTGCTGATTCTGGAGCCAGACGCTGAGCTGGTAACTGTTCGCAGTTAGTCAATGTTAATATAAAAGAAGTGTATTATCTGATTGCAATTCTCTAGCCTGAAGTCTTCATCTCCTTCTGTTCCTTAATCTGTCTTGTTTTTTGCAATGTATTGTAAAGCTGTGGTTCAAGATGTATTGCCAGTGAATGCTGAAGGAACATTAATTTTAACTCATAACAGAAAATTCAAAGAAAATGAAACCATTATTCTTTTTCTTCTTTGTCACTTTATTCTCTTCTCTTTGCTAAGATTTTTTTCAAACTAAAGTTGACTTTTTTTTTAACACACATTTTTCATGCCCTCCTCTGATAAGATGTACAATGTTAGGGAAGTATGTAGTCAACCATATTAATATATTTATATAATGGGATAATTTGTCATTATTTGTTTGTAAGGCAATGGAACATGTCATATCATGTGTTATTACTTGTTCAGTACTGGGAATGCAGAAAAGCACAATGATGAATGACATATAACTGACAGAGACGCAGGACAAGAGCAAGGACAAAAAGTTGATAAAAGACTTCACTACTCTGTCAGAGCAGAGTGTGTTTCAGGCACAGTGTTAATTTGGAATCTGTTTTTACAAGGCTCATCATCAGAGGCACTGGAACTCATCTTTGTTCTTTACCACTTCAGACTGTGTACTCTAAGAACAAGGGCAGAATTCAGCTCAAATGGTGTCTAGACAGGAAGAAAAAAAAATCCAGTGGGGCTAGCTGTGCCCTCTGCTATTTCAACCAGCGCCAAACATTTTACAAATAATGTTTAAAAGGACTGTGTTTCAAGGAAAAGATTATGCAATTTTCTGCACAATCTTGGCTCCATAGCTTTATAATGAAAAGACAGAGAACAAAAGGAAAACATGGAGCTGTCTTGCTTCACACGATGCTACCAAACACTGTATTTTTCACACCAGGTTATTATTATTATGTTTTTTTTTTAATTTCCAAATTAAAAATATGTAAGAGTATGGTCATTGCATGAAAGGAATCTCAAAGACCGAATATTTTACACTGATGCACATTTACTGATGACCTTTCACTTTTTTATGTGATTGAAGAAAGATCTCTTGATAAATAATATTCAGTGTAGAGAAGAAACATGATTAAAAATGTAGTATAAAATCTATATACGGCAGTCCAGAGACAGATAAACTATGGGATATCTGTCAAGCTAGATAGAGTGAATTAGGCAGAAATATAAGCTTTTGACTCAGTATTAATTAACATCTCTAAATACATTTTACTCTCCAGAGACCAGGATGGGAAGGACTATTTGCAAATACTGACTGCATCTGCCTACCTGCTAAGGATAGGGTAGTTAATTAGATACTGCATCTGACTTCTACCAGGTATGAGAAACTTCTTCAACATGATGGAGAAAACTGTGAAGTAAACCAAAACAATGTATAATGGTTTTCATTAAAAATGCCTGTGGGACTGCTACTGCTTTAAACAGTATTTCTTCCTGTGGTGAGCACACACCTGATAAAGGTATAGCTCCATGTGGTGCTCATGCACCACTTCAGGCAGCATCCAGGCACGGTGCATGCACAGGGAAGGACCAGTGCAGAAGGAAGCAGGGCTGGGGTATGACAGCTGATTAACAAGGGCAGCTAGTCAACACTAAATAAGGACAATCCAACCAGGGAATTTTTTTAATTCCCTAAACATGTTGGTGGGTGAGAGCTGCTCCTCTAGAGAAGCATGCCCTTCTTCCTGCCAGCCTCCTGATAACCACTGTTATGTAAATAAAGATATTGAGTTTAGCCCACTACTAGTGATATGCTGGATTTACTATTGTTTTTAGCTGGGTAATTGTACCCCTGATTTGCATTACTTACCATTTTCTTATCCTCAAATAAGTTGTTGATCCCAAAAACTATTGACTGGTGGTGTCCATTACCATGTATGGAACCTAGAGCGTGGCAAGGATGTCTTAAACCCCTGCAATGATGAATATATTATGGAAGGTACGTTATGGCCCCACAAAAAGCACAGTTAAAACTGGATGAAAAGACCATAAAGAGCCGAGAGGAGATGCTCAAGTACTCAAAGATGGACATCACTCGGGAAAATTGCTTCTTGTTAGATGGTTTGAAAATGGCTGTGCTCTGGTACCCAGGAGCAAAGAACGTTTAGTGACTATGCTCTAATCTGGAATTCAGAGATCTACACTCAGTTCTTCAACACACACCAGGCTTTTGCGCAATTTTGTGCAAATAATTAGGTTTCCAAGATCTAGGGTTCACATTCTTTAAAATCAGAAAAAAAAAAAAAATTGTTTCCTTGATTTTACAAACAATGAGTTCAGAACTTCACAATCATTTAGCTTTTATGGCAATTGAAGACGAGAGACAAGAACATGTAGAGTGGGAAGTGGTTGCAGGATACAGAGCAGGCAGGCTTCATTCTACTTATCTTCAGAAGTCTGAACTCTGACTTACAATCCAATGATGGTTTTTTATTTGATGTGGTGAAATAAGGATTGTAGAATACTGTTCACCTGACCTGTATAAGGTAGGTGTTTTATATGAAAGACACTGCACCCTAAATGTGCTTAATTTTTCTACAGACATACGTGCAACATTAGGTGGTCAGCTGTTAGGTAGACATCTATGTCACAGCTCATATAATCATAGAATCCTAAAATGGTTTGGCTTGGAAGAGACCTTAAAGATCACCTTGTTCCAAATCCCTGCCATGGGTAGGAACACCTTCCACTAGACCAGGTTACTCAGAGCCCCATCCAGCCTTGAACACCTCCAAGGATGGGGAGTCTACAATACCTCTGGGCAACCTGTTCCAGTGCCTTACCACCCTTACAGTAAAGAATTTCTTCCTAATATCCAATCTAAACCTTCCTTCCTTCAGCTTAAGGCCATTCTCTCTTGTCCTTGTCCTGTCCTGTTCCATTGTGAACAGTCCTCTCCAGCCTTACACGCCCCCTTCAGGTACTGGAAGGTGGTACAAGATCTCCGTGGAGCCTCTTCCTCTCCAGACTGAACAGCCCCAACTCTCTCAGCCTGTCATCATAGGAGAGATATTCAAGCCTTGTGACCAACCTAGTGGCCCTCCTCCAGACTTTTTCCAACAGATCCATGGCTTTCTTACATTGGAGGCTCTTCATTAGTGTTCAATCCATCTTTAGAGTGAATGCCAAAAGAAACAAGTAGAAAGGCAAAAAAATAACTCCCCAGTTAGAAAGCTCCAAGGAAACTGCTTAAACAATGACTTGACATACTTCATGCTGGGAATCATAGAATCATAGAATCATAGAATCAGACGGGTTGGAAAGGACCTCGGAGATCATCAAGTCCAACCCCTGATCCAACCCCACTGTGGTTACTAGACTATGGCATTAAGTGCCACGTCCAGCCTCGTCTTGAAAACCTCCAGGGATGGAGAATCCACCACTTCCCTGGGCAGCCCATTCCAATGGTTGATTCCTCTCTCTGTAAAGAATTTCTTTCTGATAGTGCCTATGTTGGGAATAACTTGTCAGGAATAGACTCTTCAGTGATCTCTGTCAGCAAAACACATTACCTGTCTCTGTGAAGGTACATGATAGAATTTGCTTTTTCCATTATAAAGCAAAGCAGGAAAAGACCATAAATCCAAAGGTCTGGTTTATTTTTAAATCTTCTTGTCTCTTAAATATTTTGTGGTTTATTAAATAAATGGAAAGAAAGAAACAAAAGGGAGAAAAAAAGAAAGGAGAAAAGGAAGAATAATTTGCATTAAAAGAGCTGCCTGGGTGTCATAGCTTCCTGAGAAGCAAAAAATGAAGAACTTGAGTCTACTTTAGTCATGTTCAAGTAAACTGAGGAAATATGGGTGGACTGAAACTATCATCAAATTTAAATATGAGGATTTGTGTTTTTCCAGCACATGATTCAAAAAGGTCTGAGACTTGAATTTATGTTCAGTAAAACTTGGCTGAGAACAAACTCATTGCCAGTTTTCTTCTAATTAGAACAAAATTATTTTTTCATATGGAAATTTCCCAGCTCACATGTAAGATCATAGAGCAAGACATAATGCATCACAAGTGTGAAGTAATGCTTAATAAATGGGACAGTACACTCTGTATTGCTGCAACTCCAAGTCTGTGCTAAAAAAGGTTTGTCACTCCTGTGTCTGCACCTTTTCTCCAAAGCAGGTACCAGGTACTAAGGCAATGTCTGCCACTTCAGTACCAATACCGCAGGTTTTCCATGTGTGAGACACTGGATTATTACATTAATTATTGGCTTGGACCAACTCAAGTATGTGTGGCAGGGGCAGGGCTGGGGGAAAAGGACAGGTCAAATTTGACAAAGGTGAGGCAATGCCCTATCCCATATCTCAGCGCCTGTGAGCTTCCTGGGCTGACCCCAGGGCAGCTCAGTCAGAGGCAGCCCAGGAGCACTGCCCACACTACACCCCAGAACCCGAGAATGGCCAGTGGGATGAAAGTCCCACCTGGGAGGGGTGGCCATAGTGGGCAGAGAAGATAAAACTGAAGACATGTGGTCTCCACATGTTTGAACACTTCATCTTCTAGGCTCCTATAGCTGGATCTATGCAGCATGTAGGGGTAGTAGCTATATTTCTCTTTTACTCTCTCTTTCTTTACTTCTTCTTCTCCTGATCTCCTTTCTTAATATTTTGGGTATCTTGAGACTGGATGGGCTGGATTTTACTAAGTGATATGTGTTAGCATATGCTAAGTCAGTGCTTTGTGAAATGCTTTATTTTGGTTGAATGTTACCCTTTAAACTTTTGCCAAGTACTCTTATTTTCTAAAGTTTACCAGTGAAAGTACCCTCTGAGAAAATGTGTTCAGCTTTTCTCCTATGCACTCTCTCTTAAGGTGTTTAAAAGAGCCAAAGGCTCTTCTAGTATGTCGGGAGGGCAGATATTGTTGGAACTTGTATATTTTTAAAGTAAAACTCCTTTGGTGAGCTTGTAGCTTGGGGGCCAGGGTCTTACACCAGGTTGCAAATTTAGAGACATATTCCACAAACTAGAGACGGTGATAACATTTTCACAATTATGTGTAATTGTTTCTCCCACACTGTGTTCAAGGCCAGATGCTTAAAGGTACTTAGGCTAATGTAGATTTACTTGGGGAGTATTATAATACTTTACTAGCACTTACCAATCTGGTTTGTACATGGTAGAGCTCTGTATGCCTTCCTCCCCCAATCTCTCTTACTGCCTTCATTAGTAAAGCTGCATCCAGTCACAGCTGGCACTCAGGTTGGTCAGATGTAACTGCTCAAATATTAAATCTACTCCAATACCCAGTCTTTTAAGATTAAGCTTTACTCATCTTTCTTCCTCTCTCTCCTGTTTTAACTAAACCATATAGTCAATACAAGCATTACATGATCTCTGCTCTCAGCATCAACTACAGGAATTGGCTACTGGATTGCAGCAAGAAATCCTTGGGGCAGTGGGGGTGCTTAGTAGCAGTGCTCTATTGTCTTTTCACCAGTACAGTCTTGCACAGACTTGATTTTATTTGTAATTCACGTAGGTCCTATTCACTGTGCTGCAAATTCCTCCTTTTATGATGTTTCTTTTCATTATTTCCTCTACCTGTGAAGAATTATTATTCCATAACCTCTTCAGCACATCCTTGTACACACTTCCACTCAGATGCCTGTCAGAGATGTCATTTCTTTTAAGAGGAGAATTTCTTTGTGTGTTTTCTTTTGTCTCTCCGAGTTTTGAGTCAATATTGCAGTGTACAAATTGTTACAAATAAAGTAACAATGTCACTAGAATCCAGGAGATGGCAGTATTTGCCAATAATTCATTTGTAAAATAAGCCTGTTTACAAGAGCTGAAAAATAAAGATATTTACCCTCAGAGGAAAGTCAAACTGTATCTGCATGTGTGTAAAACATTACAACATAATGAATAATTAGGTTTTTTTATAAGTTCTTAAGTTCTAAACCAGGCTAGGAAATAGACCTTGCAAACACATATGTTAAAGAATTTGCCCTAACACAGAACTATTTTTTTTTTTTTAATCCAGCTATTAATATTACTCAACCAAGTTTCAGTGGCACAGATATCTTTGGCTATACCTCATTCCTAGCTTATTCTACAATCCCAAATATCATCTTCTACTATGAATTTCGCCTGAAATTTCAGTTGGCAAACCACCACTCAGCTTTACAAGATAACCTGATTTTTTTCACTGGACAGAAGGGCCAAGGTAAGCTTTGTTTGTATTACCTATCTTTACACGCTTTCAAATACTCATTAAACAAGTAGGATAAAAATATGTACAGGTTTTTCTTGATTCTTTTTAGGATATAATTTCATTAGGGGAAAATAATATTCAATACTTTATTGTTTTGTAAGGACACAGTAATTCAATCATGTTGTATAAATGTTTCTTTTCATTGTGGAGAAATATAACTGCTTCCAGTAATTAAAGTTAACAGTTAACTCTTGAGGTTAACACTTGAGGTAGCATATTTCCGAACAGAAGAAATGGAAAACAAAATCAGAGTTTTCTCTTGTCAATCGTATACATAAACTTCATTATTGATCACATATATTTGGTGTACAATTTTGAAATGCTGCCTCGAATACTTTTCCACTGATACTGGACAGGAAAATCAATCTGTCCATCTGACATGCCACAGCCACCCTGCCAGGTGTCTCAAATGACCTGTCACAGGGGCAGCAATGAATTACTGCTGTTGGCACAGTGGTTCAACTTCCAAGACCCACAGGACTCACTCCTGAGATCCAACCTTGCGGCAGCTAACGTTGGACTCTGTGTTGCTTATGTCAAAAGAGAGACCCCAGCCCCTGAGATGACTCAAAGCAAGTTAACCCAAGGTAGCTGTGAGTAAACTGTGCTACAGTCTGTATAGGAATGCATTCAACTTGATCTGATTAATACAGCTGTGAAGCAGGTTATATAAATCTATTTACATCATTTGTACAAAGATTTTAGCAATACTTCAGGTTCTCTTCCCAGCACCACTCTGTGGCAGGCTGCATGCCGTCAGAATTGCAATGGGCTAAAATAGAAACACTACTTGTGTTCTGTCCATCTTAGCATTACTCCACAAAGAAGCTATAATATTGATGAAAGTTGAGAAAAATCTAACGAAAAATTAATGCAGAGGTAAAGCAGTCAGAGTAGAAACTACTTTATTCTTCATAGATCATAAGAAGCAAATAACTTACTTTTACCCTGTTTCTGCAACTGGAGTGTGATCTAACTTTTGGGTTTAGAATTGTCTGTTGTGTTGTTGCAGTCTAGGAGGGAGGTTTGGTGATATGTCTTTAGGCCTAAACCCAACACAGAGGGAAAGTGATTTAGGTGTGTAAATAGAAGTCTCTTCCACCACAGTAGATGCTTTACCATATCTAAAACATCACATGAGTTTGGTAGATATGGCCCATGAGTTACAGAAACCCAGTGCTTATGCTGAACAGTAGCAGAAAATTAATACTTCGGGAGGATGAAAGAGGAAAGAATTTATGATTATTACTAGTTTTAAGATACTGAGCTCCCAAAATGCATCATTAAAAATCATTCTGGGGGAAGCATGATGCAATAACAAATATATCTAAAAAAACCCAATTGCAATACGTCACATCAGAAGGATACAGGGTATTCGCCATTTGCTGTGTTAATACATTTGATATTTTCTTAGGTCTTGCATTCTGTCAAATTTCATTACTTAAATTCCTGCACCCTCTGGGGCTTCTTCCCCTTTCTCCCTGTGGTAGACTTCCAAAAATCAGGCTGTTAGTTTATTGTAATGCAAACTAAAACTTGTTAGTTTAGAACGGCTCAGCAGGTTACCTATCTGTGATATAATTCAGTCTGCTACTTTTCATTTGCAAAGATCCTGTCAAATTTATCTAGTGCAGCTCAGCCAATCAACTGTACTTCAGTGTGCCATGACACCCTGGTACAGAACATTTACTTAATTTATCTGGTTGATTACCCAAATTAGCCTAACACAAATAGGTACTAAGCCACTGTGAGTGTATTTAAACTCAAAACTTAGCTCTGCCTGTCTCTGTGTGAATCAGATTTTGCTAAGTTTTCTCCCAAACTTCAGCAAAACATGGTCAGATATGTGTGATCCTGCTAACTGTACTATATTTTTATTTTAATTGCATCCAGGTCTAACACTCCACATGCCACATTTTATTACTGGGGCAGTCACCACTCACTCCCAGGCAACTTTTCCTTTCATTTACTAATAACTTACTGGTGTGGATGGAGGAAATACTGTCTTTCTTTTTTGAGTAGCTGAGTAGAAATTGTGTGTAGAGTTGAAGTTACCTAAAATATTTCCATCTAGTTATTCAGAAAACAGTGTTCAGAAGCCAGTGTCCCCATCATTAAATTTTTATAAGAATAGTACACAGCTCTGTTGTAATACAAACATAAAGGAATGTTCAGAACATTCTTTTTGACAAGAATGAACCACCACATTCAGACATCTTTCTGCAACCTTGGGAACTAAATTTCAAACACCCGTTTGAAACATTTCCAATTGCAGGAAATGTCGCTAAACAAAAATTTTACCAATTAATTCATTGCCTTTGCTCCAGATAGAGAAAATGCAAATATGAAATGTAGAACATCAGTGGTGCAAAACAACCTGACTTTTTTTTTTTAGTTACATTACTCAGAAGAGAACACAAAAAAATTTTACTTAAAAATAAAAAATACGGTGCAGTAAAATTTGTCTCAAAAAGGTCTGCCTGCAGGGTGTATGTTGTACTCTCCAAGTTATTGGGGAGTGTAGGTCTTGCAATAATATTTAGCTGACCTGAGTTTAAAAAAAAAAATCTTATTGGTGTCATTTTTACTAAAGAGAATTGCTAGCATTCTAGGCTTATTATGCAGTTGTCAGGCAGAAACCTGGCTTTTTGTTACTTTGCATATAATTTGTTTGTGTGTGTGTGTGAACATTGCAGTACAGTAATAATGCATTTCTGCATCCCCTCGTCAAATGATGGGTGGGCAGCAGCACACCTGCCAAGGGCAACACTCAACAAAGACAAAACAATGAGGTATCTGGTAAAATGCTGTTGGTAAATTTCTATTTTCTCCTCGTTTTAAATGGCTGGGGAGACTGAGCACACTACATTTTAATTACCAGAAAGCAGTTTCTTACCAAGTGAACTTCACCTATTTCACCAAGAGGAGTTGCTGTTGTTCTAACAATTTACCGAGCAAATTATCGAGCAATAACACTCTCACCGGGAGGAGTGTGAGGGTTTTTGCAGCCTATGATCTTGCTACACAGAGGTATTTTTAATATTTTGCTTACATTTTCCCCTTTCTCCATTTCATCCCATTTCTTGTAGTTAGCATTCTCTTGCTGCACCCTACCTGATTCCCCTCCACTGTTGTCTCTGCCCAAACCACGGGCATCGATGTCATGGCTGACCTTTTCTAAGTTACTATCAAATTCTGTCCCAATGCATAGTTAAAGTTAAAAACTCTTTAATTTATACAGACTCTTAGAATTATATTATTCTGCCCCAACCCTGGCAGTGTTCAAGGCCAGGTTGGATAAGGCCTTGAGCAACCTGGTCTAGTGGAAGGTGTCATTGGAAGGGGAAATAGGACTAGATGATCTTTAAGGTTCCCTCTGACCCCTTAGCATGCTATGATTCCATGATTATCTTCACCACATCATTTTTGTAGAGTCCTGACACTGTTGCATTTCTTTGATGTACTTCATTTCCAAAAAGGCATTTTAAAAACTCAGAGAGCATTTTAAATAACGGTTTGTCTTCAATGTGCTTCCCCTAGTTTTGCAGGTCAAATCATGTAAGTACTTGTAGACACTGCTGAAAGTAGAAACTTTAGTAATGATTTCTTAAAAAGAATTGTTATTTTCAGTTTGGAAATCCTTCACAGGTAATGTGCCAGTGTAACTGAAAGCAATGGAATTTCATTCAGTCCTGGACAAATCATTGTAATAAAAAGTGAATAGTATGTGTTATACACAACTGAATGTAACTGCACACTTTCTACAGAGGCTGTGTATTCACAGTCTTTGGAATCAGGTTTTCTTTTTCCCTGTATTCCTGTTGTATCAAAATGCTGTATAGAAAAAAAACAAACTTTTATGTATAGAAAAAGCACTCCCTGCCCCCCACATTGCTAAAGCAACTTGGTCATTTATAGAATTTGAGATAAGGGAATAGGGCAGTTTTGGCTGTGAAACAGCAGTATGCAGAACTTCAGTGAAGGACAATATAGGACAATATCATTGTTTCTTGGGAAAAAACCTGTTTTATCTTTTGCAAATGAAGCAAATTTCCCATGTATTTGAGGCAGGGGCATCAAGACACATTTGAAATGAGGGCCACCATATTATGCTGGAAGAACAAATAGGAAGAGACCTTTCAAGAAACAAATACAAAATGAGATAGCCTTATGAAAACAGAAGAAAATATCAAATAAAGCACAGTGTGCAGGCATGAAATTGAGCACTGAATTGCTTGAATTCACGGGAGACTTCTAAAAATAAATGGATGGCTTTGAATTTCAATTCAGGACATCCTAATGGAAGAGTGAGAACATTCTTCTCCTTCACCATTTTTTGTATCCTGGTTCTTTTACCATGCAAAGTGTATATGCATAAGGGTGGGATTACTAAAAAGAAACAAGTTGATTATGTTTTCTCTAAACACTGGTGGTTCCACTCTTGCCTGCATGAGAGATTGAATTCTCTTCAAAGATGCCAATGTAAAAATGTGTTTACTTGGACAAGCAGGAACAGATCCAAGAATTGAATTCTTACTCATAGGCTTTAAGTCAGACTTAAAATCATTCACATGAGATTTTATAGTATCGTGACTGAGAAACACAAACTGCAATCATATTTATATAGCATATAAATATAAAGAAATTAAATTATTTACTTCGAATTTGAAAATTAATAGGTTCTAACCTGAAAGTTAGAAAGGCTTTAGAGAATTAAAGCACATGGATGTTCTGACCAGAGAAATATTAGTAATGAACATTCTAGAGCCTCACTAATCAGGGGCAGGTATAATAAAGTCTCCATGTTCTTTTGAGCCAAGGGCAGCAGATGGAGATTGATAGAAGCTGCGAGAAGTTCTTCAGTATCTCTGCTACTCCCATTGCCTCTCAGCAGCAGGTGTCTGCAAGTTTTGGAGCTGTTAAAGCACCTAACATGAAAGCTGAAAGCATACTGGAATAGGATTAAGTCAGGGCCTGTTCTCACATGCAACCTGAAATTTCAATTATTTTTTTTTAGATTTTGGAAAAAGTTGAACATTTTTCACGTTCCAAGGGGAAGGAACAGCAACGACTCCTAAATCCACCACTGTCAAAAGGTTTTGTGGATGTCACTAACTTAAGTGCAGTGTGAAAAAGATCTTCCTTTAAAAAGCCTATAAATGTTTAAAACCTCTGCACTTTCTATTTTAAATTCACAAAAATACTGGAAACAGTATTACAAGTTAAGCAGAGAATATTAGAAATATGTAAGAAGCTTAAAACCTTCCTGGCTAAAATTTTGCTAAACTCCTACCTTTTCAGTGGATTTTGAGAATATTTTGTGCACTCATATTCACTAAATGCTGGAATAAGTAGTTATTATTTTTTTGTGTTTTCAGGTCTGAATGGAGATGATTTCTTGGAGTTAGGCCTCCGTAATGGGAGAGTGGTATACAGCTACAATCTAGGTTCTGGCACAGCAACAATCATTAGCAAGGCACTTGATCTCACACTCCATATTCATGTCATCCATCTTGGCAGAAATCTCCAAAAAGGCTGGCTGAAGGTAAAAAAGTAATTCCTTTAGAAGGAAAGTGTTCTCTGTATTTTTTCATATTTTATATGGAAAGATTAAAAATTATTTCTGTGTTTCTCTGTAAAGTTGGGAGGACTGCCTTCCTTAGGAGTTCCTAAATAAGGCAAATTCCTTTGTTGTAACATACATAAATGTCTCATTGAAAGGTGGATGATCAGAAGAATAAAACTGTCACTTCTCCTGGGAAGCTGGTTGGACTCAATGTCTTCAGTCAGTTTTATTTAGGAGGTTATCGTGAGTATACTCCAGAACTCCTACCAAAGGGACCCAGATTTAAGAATGGCTTTCAAGGTAAAGATTACACCATTTTCAATTCCTTTTTAAACATGCAGTAGATTGTTTCAGTTGCCTTTGAAAGGAAGATATAAAATCTCTGTCTTATCAGAAAAACAATTTGGGATTTCCTTGACTGAAATTCCTGTGGCTTTTTCATTATTTCACTATGATAGCCTAAGAAACATGATGCAAAAAGAGGCTTTACTAAATATTTTTAATACTTTCCGTTTCTACTAAAAATGGAAGTTTGCCATTACATAATCCCTACTTACGTGTCCCCATTCTACAACATCTCTTCAAAAGGATTTCCTTTCCCTGTGGTAGTTTAGATTCTTCTCCCACTGTGACTGGCTAGTTTGTGTTATAGCTAGTGCTAGTTTGGGTTATAGCTTTCATGCAGAAACCTTCTTTTTGACAGGACATCATGAAATATGATTTTTTTTTCCTGACATTATGATCTAGATCTCCAGATAGGACCTAAGTAATTGCTCTTGGGAATATTTATCTAACAGATACTAATTTCTACCTCAAAATTAATATTTGAAGCTTTGTGGAAATCTGAATTCAACTCCTACGAGATCGGCAATAAAACAAAGGATTTGTTTGTGACACTTTATTTTCATTCCTTACTGCCTTAGAAACCATGTGCTTGATATTTGTGAGGTAAACTTCAGTTTATTTTAAGGACTGGAAAGCCTTTCAAATGAAAAGAAAACATTTTGCAATAGTAAAACAAAGTCTGAGTTCTCAGCTGTAAAAGTGGGGGCACATTATGGAAGACAAACGTAGCAATTACATTCACTTTCATACACTACTACACCCCATTTGCACTAAGACTATTTTCCAGCCACCACCTTATTTCTTTTTCTTACACAGAAATTTCCTCAAAATCAATTCCATGTGCTGTGGTCAACTTTTCACTCAGAAAATCATATTAACTAATATCTCAGCCGTCTCTGTCTTTTCAGGAACTATGGATTGTATAGTTATACTTATCATAGCCTCTTAACAGCTTGCAAATTGGCATACCATAAAACCTAATGTCTGTGCAAGTATTTTAATTGGTCAATATTTGTGAAGCATTTCTGTCTTTACTTATGGACATGTTAATGTCAGGGGTGACCAACAGGAGTCTCTGGTGCTTCACTTTAGCCATAAACCTTTTGGAACCGTTGCAACTGTATTGTAATGGCCAAATTTTCTACAAATGCAATATGAATAATATTTCAAAATAAAAAAAAAAATCAAAGTTCATGTACTGTTAGTTACCATACTAGTTTTTGATTTTTCTTACTCTTTAAAAAGAAGTATTTACTGAAAAATTTTATCAATCATGTAGCACATGAACAATTTACTCTTTGCCCCTGTCTTTCACAATAGTAAGTCTACTATACTTTCTAATTCATTCCATGCTCCAGTTCCTGGTAGCAGCTTGTCTCTATTCTCTGAGGCACAGTGATTTTCAAGGAATCTGCACTTCTCTATGGCCAATATTCCACGACTTTTTCTTTTGTAGTCAGCATCTCATTTGTTCTTCTAGCTCATTATCTCCCCAGTTTCAGGTCTTAGGATCCTCAGGATCAGAAATAAACCTCCTTAGCTCTTCTCCAGCGTGGGAACTGCAATACCAGTAACTCAAAAGAAAATTCTGAACTATTTTACTTCAGTCAATTTGCAGCTGTAGGGAACTCACAGAAAAACTCTGGAAATGGCAGTCAAGATAAATTTATCTAGCACATAGTTTATTAAACCACTCAGACTTTTGGAAACTGCTGTTGGCTGCTTTTAAAGACATGATTTATTAAAACCATTTTGCTTCTAATACCAGAGTGTACCTCTCCTTTTGTAAGCAATCACTACTGGATGAAGAAACATTGAGGCCAGCCTTACTGCTGCAGACTAAATGTCCCCAGTGTCAGTGTGCAATAATTTAGAATTTTTACTCTGTACAGCTACTGTTTCAGACCATTTCCTCCCTTACTTGCATGCCTTTAGCAGTTTTTCAAGTAATTTCCATGGAGGAGGAGGAAACTGAAAATGTCTCTAATCAGCTGTAATTTAATAATCAAAAGTTGGGGAATTTTAAATTTAGGAAATTTGGAAATAAGCATCTACAGATTCTTTTGAAAGGCTTATGAATGTTTGATGGTACCATAAGCAATTTACAAAACTTATTTCAGCCCCTTAGAGAAGCTGAAGAAACCAGTAAAGGCAGAACTCAGATGAGGGAGCCAACTTCCTGTGGAGTTTGAGGCTCTCTGTGCTTCATCTGAGTTTAAGGCTCCTTGTGGGTTTACAAGAGCCTTTTGTAAATGGCATGGTGGGATGGTTTACTTAAATGCTTGGCTTTTTTTTCATTTCCTATAACAGTGTAATTAAGGGACCTTTGAGAGTTTTCTGAGGCGTGTAAGAGAGCACACTGCAGCTGCTCTAAAAAGTCAAGTGTGGCTTTTGGGTAGTTGCAAATCTTGTGGCCAAAGAGACTCAGTCTGTTGGTTATGAACAATCTGAAGTGGGAGTATAAAACCAACTGCCTTGTGTTCAAAGGTCTGCACAACTCAACACAGAGGCTAACACAAAGTGAGATAGATAAGTATTTGGAAAAAGCTGGAAGTTACAGCTCAATTTCCAAACCTTCCATCTCTGAGCGAAGCAGAAAGAAATCTGGTGTCAGGGATAAAACAAGAGGGAGAGTTCTGATGTTTCATGCTCTGTGCTACCGTGACAGCAGGATGCAGTCTCCAGCCATGGACACGACTGATGGAGAGCCAGGACTTGCATGTAGAAATAAGTGAGGAGCAGAGAGAGGAACAACTGATTGTTCCCATGATTCTGTTCGTAAGCAGGATGAAGTATCATCACCATGGCTTAGCTTCGCGAACGAAGATTTGGGATGGATGAAGTATAGCTATGGAAGTAATATTTCTTTCACAGCAAATACTATTAAATGGAGGAGTAAATAGGCAAAAGAAGCTGTTACCATAAAGCTGAACTGTTGAAGAACCTTTTTCATGCTGACTGAGCCACCTCTTCATATTTTGCAAAAGAAGTAAATAAAATTCCAGGTGCTGCAGTACTTTTATTTTAAGATAAAGTAAACCCAGAACAGAGATGAGTTTCATATAGATACAAATGTACCCTTTTGGTCAAAGTTCATGGTAAGCTAGAATACACTGCAAGCCCGCCAAGGTAAAGAACACTTATCTTTGTGTTCCTGCATCACAGATGTCATAGAAGGAAAGTGAGTTCTGAACTAGCTTTTAGTCAGTCTTACATCTCCCATTACAGTTTGGTATGATGCACACAGGTGCTTTGGGTCTGAGCAGTCCTGATAGTCACTGTGGGGGCCATCCTCTCTTTTACACAAACACCCCACTCACAACCAATCAAGAAAAACAGGGGAAAAGCCAAGCATTTTAGGATAGGTAGAATTTTAGAAATCTGTAAATTCAATACGGCATTCAGCTAGAAAAGATTTTATCCATGTATCTATTTCCGTCAGTTCTCTAACTGCATTTTTAGTACATCTTCTTGAAAATGCGTGCTTTGTGTATTTTTTTGTCAAATTAGTGCCAAGTGTTTACAAGCAGTAAGGGAGACTAGTGAGAAATTTGGGGAAAAATTATTTGAATAATAAGAGTATATCAGAAAAAAAAAAAAAAAAAGAAAAAAATAAAGCTGAGTAATGAATTCGTATTTCTTATGATAATCTCTGAAGTTTCCTTAATCCAGCCTTCGTGGCTCTTTAGTGGTTTGTAAGCTCTGCTGGTTTTAATTTAATTGCATAAAACTCTGATCTTTAGAATCACACTAACTTTAACTCACAAATTCAGAAGCTTCTTTTGAGTGCTGCTTGCAAACTTGGCTCTGTCAGAAAACCTCTCCATTATTTAGAGTAGTTGGCAGCCTCTCATTAAAAGGGGCCCAGAACTAGCAAAGAAAAGGGAATTCAGGTCAGAGAGAAGGTCAGCTGATCCCTCTGCAGAAGGTTGTATAGTGCTTGCTAGAACAGGCTCAAATTCTTGCTCTGACTCCTTCCTCTGCATCCCAGTGACTAAGAATTAGAAAAAAATAGGGAAATTAAGTAAAAGTTTCTTTTGAACTAACAAAGCTGGGCCAAAATACTCTTGTACCTACTACTTGCTTTGTTCTAGTGCTCAAGAGCTATTTCCCACCTAGATGGCACAGTTAGACTGTGGTTGGTAAAGTTAAACTAGTCATCATGCCAGTTTATTTTCCATGATGACCTTAGCAGTCCTTGGGGACTCACTGTGCTTTCCATTGTTTACACAGAGCTCTGGGCTGCTTTTTCTTAGCACTCCAGCAAGACTCAGGAGAACAGAACATGCTTTATCTGCTACTGATAAACAGATGAAACGTTAGGATTTACCAAGCATAAGGTGGCCTTAAAAACAATCCTGTAAAAAGGAAAGGAGCAATAATAAAAAGATTGCAAATAATCATCAAACTAGGCTATTTTTATATTGCTTATTATGAGTTTCTGAATAACCAGTTATGTGTCAATATAGACAGAACTACAAAATGCGTGTAATATGGAAAAGCCTGTCTAAGAAAGCTACTTTTAATAACATTGCTCTGTGGTTAAAATAGTGATCTTGCTATAGATATTACTTATATTTTGTTCAAAAGAAAGTATATGACTACAAAAAAACATACTGGATATTCATTGGGTCTTTCAGGTGCAAGTCTTTTTCTTATGTGATTTCAGTGAATCATGCAAAAACTCACACATGGAGTAAGTGATGTTTTAAAAAATGGTGTAATAGTTACTTGCAATCCCCATATCATATCCTGTCCCTGCTTTTAATATTAAGCAGAGAGCCTCTGGCATGCACTGCTGAATAGCTACTGTTCTCATGATTTCAGATGCTGTGGGAATTCACTATATCTCAGCTAAATTGTATAAATTAGATTTAGAAAGGTATGAACATTTCCAAATACATTACTGTGCTAGTTTAACTAAAGTGGTTTGAAACCTGATTTTTAGTTTTTGTATATATATTTATGTATGTATCTGGATAGCATCTCTAAAGTGCTTAGGGCTACCTTTAAATGTAACTTTACAGCACTTGGATGCTTGGATATATTTTGAAAAGTTACTTGGGATTTGATCCAAAAAGATATACTATATGGCATCAACTTCAGTTTTGCAGAATGTAAACTAGCACATGGATCCATAAACATGATTCAGAAATGCTGATAATTAAGTTAGGCTAACCATTCTGTGACACCACTAGAAGAGCAGACTCTCCACTGTCCTGTTGTTTGGTTCGGTTTGACTTCCTACGTCTGTTTTAAACTTCATTTCTTTCTTTCTTTCTACTTTTGAGGTTGCATTTTTGATGTTCAAGTTCGTACCAGCATCAACCAAGGGTTTAAATCACCAGGCACTCCAGAAGGACACCCCAATTCCGGTCGCAATGTTGGACAATGTAAAGATTCCCCATGCAGTTTAATAAAATGCAGAAATGGTGGGAAGTGCATAGAAAGTGGCTCTACTGTTTAGTAAGTATTTTTTTTTTTTTTTGGAGTACAGCATAGACTGACATCTAGACTAATAACTATTGTAATTTAGTGTGTTGATAATAGAAGGAGCTTAATAGAAAGAGAGAGAATGAAAGAGATAGGAAGAAAAAGAGAGAGAGAAAGAAAGAGAGAAAAAGAGATGGACTGGTTCTGCTCCACTGAAGTGACTGGCATCCAGACTTACTATGAAATGCATGGGAAGAACTAGATGTGGGACAGTTTTTTAAAACAAGTGAGCAGCCAAGGTAGCAGAGAAGAAGTAGTGAAGAGGAGAGCTTGACTGCCTTAATGTCTGAATGTGGGTGATGAGGCAAAAATAAGTGACTTCTGTTCCCTGAAAATTAGTATTTTCATCTGAGAACCCCCTCAGTAAACCACTGACTGCCCGACATCAGAAATTTCTGAGACAGTTTAAACCTGTAGGAGCTTCAAACATTGTTTGAAATAGATCAGTTCATCAAACCAGCTGTTCACATGGCTGATCTATGGAATAATAGGTGCTAGCAATGACAGCTCACCCAGAAGTCAAGTCTGTGGTCTTTCCTGCCTTGTCACTAAATGTAGACGGATCTAAGTGCCCAAGCTGTAAGGCATGGTAAAGAATGAAGTACATTTGCAGTTCCAAATTGCTGTTGTGTGTCAACACTTCCATTGTAATAAATCTTGTTTTCAAACACTTTGTAACGGAGCTGTAAGACCTTTGCTGACAAGCAATTTTTTATTTTAAAAGTATCTGCCAAGATTAATTATACTTGCTTCCCCTCCTGTGCTTTCACATGTGTTCATTTATTTATACACATTTGCAACATTTTTTTAGAAAGAGAAAACTGCTGATTTAAAACTGAAGACACTCACTGAAAACACTGCAGATAACAAGACAGATTAGGATGAAAAAAACAGGCTTCACATTGTGTATGATGCTTCTTAAAACAACAAAGACCTGTCCTACTGTGTGCTACAAAAAAAAGTTTGCATACCTGTCAAGCTAAAAATAATTTACTGACTCTGTATTGGAGAGAGAATTATGTGGTAATTGGTTTTGCTGCCGTGACACAAATCTTCACCTGTAAGAGAACCAGTACAAAGCTAGTGCTTCTAAAGCTAGTAAGGCTGTACTGAAATTTGGAAAACTGACCCTGAGATTCAGCATACCATTCCCTCCCCATTCCCCTTACGAGAGTATTTACATTCTCTTAAATACAGTAATGAAGGAAATGCTTTGAAAGATATAATTTGGGATTGCTTTCCAGTTGTTGCATTGCAGTATGTCCCAACTGTTGCATTTTGCAGGATCCTCCCAGAGCTAAACCCTTACTTTCAGAGTCTTTGATTTTTATAAAGAACAAGAAAGGATAATGGCCCTCTTTACACCTATGAGCATATTAGAGGAGATACAAAACCAAAATTGCAAGCAGAAAAATAAATACCATAAATGTCAGCTGAAGCATGCCACTTCCATTCACCCACCTAAATCCCTGCTTCAGCAACTTCCCCAGCCGTGCTAAGACACCTTAGTGTCTATAAAGGACACAGAACCACCAGCAGCAGCACCTAGAGCACATTTGGAAAGCAGGTGGCAGGCTAGAGGGGCAGCTGGTGACACGAAAACATTGTAAGTTTGATATTATAGGCAGAATTCTTTTTCATCATTACAGTTTAATACTTTGTATTCCAGATAAGTTTAGGGATTGTTCTAAAATTTGTGGGCACTGGGGGGTTGTAATTTGTCTTTTCCAGGTTTTGTTTGTTTGTATTCAACCTGTAGTGACCTACTACTGAACTATATTTCTGTCTTCGTATTTCAGACAGCTAGGCCTTTACACGCTATGTGTATGTGCATGTAGGTGCCAGTAATGGTCATTTTTTCCTCTCATAAAGAAAAAAAAAGTGAAACATTGCCAAAGAGGTGTGGATGTAGCTTACATATAATTTCCATCAATGCATAGTAGTTGTCAATACCATCTCACATTTTTTCAGAGGGAACTTCCTTCTCTTTTAAAATCATCGGTGTTCCTTTGAAGAGCAGAGTCCTTGAGGGAACTGGATATGTATTCAAATATTTTTTTCTCCTGAAATGAGATCTCTCCAGAGGTGTTTGTTCCTGTTTTGAGCTATTTTTATGTCCTGCTTTCACCACCGTGCCAGAAATTGTGCAATGCTGTTAAGCTGTAGATTCAGTTGCTATAGGGATAATGCTTTGATTTAAATAAAACCAGAAATACACAGCATTAAACTTTACATTCTGGCCAGCAACAGAGCACAATTGCTATGTTTTAATAAAATAAAGGGGAAACATTTGAATAATAAAATGAAGTATCGGTTGTTCAAGGGACAATAATATTCCCCATTATTTAATTTATGACACAGAATCATAGAAGATAGAAAACTATACATAACAAGATTGTCTGTGATGTGTTATCACATCAACTGCTTTATCAGCTACTGCTTGTTGCTGAAGTAAGAGAAAAAGTGTGTCTTGTGTGCACTTTGAGCAGAACATCAAACATAATGGAGAAGATTCAGTTTGCTGCATGTAAGCAAGTAATGTCACTTTAGATACCCCTGGGTAGACTGTTCGGCCATTGGCTGCTGCTTCAGAAGAACTTAGGACTTGCATAAGTCTTCTGCTGTATCTCCAAACCTCATGTGGGTTTCTCAGTACTCTATAGCTTTCAAAGAGTGTCAGCCACTCAGGTTTAGGAAATTAAATCATACCCCTATATGGTAGACACACATCCCATAAAATTAGCTGCTGTAGTCTCATTATTAGGCTAGATTAAATTAGAACAATTTTTCAGTGCAAGGACAGAATCAATATTTAACACAAGGACATACTTTTATAGTTGTAAGGGAAAAGACGTTTAGTTATTTATTTGTTGTGGTTTAGAACAATACAAGTTGCTATTTTGGGGAGTGAATCTGCTATCTAAAAATTTCATTCCATGATTCTCTTTGTTTAAATACAGTTAATCGACTTCCAGTCCTGGTTTCTTCAGACTCCAGTTTTACCTTCTAATCTAAAGATGGACTGGTTATTTTTTAATGCTCTAGTTTCCCACTGTGTGAATTTAAAGCCACTCTTACTTAGAGATCTACTCTCTTGCTCAGCATTTTTTACTTCCAATACAATACAAATTTAAAAACTATGTCCAGAAATCTCCAATAGTTTGGGTATCCTGATGTGGCCAATACATGCTGATACAAATTTGAGATGTCCTGCAATATCTGAGTCCCATGGCATTAAATGAATGCAGGACCTTATCATTAGAGTCACGCATGTGTTGTTTTGTAGGATGGATGGTGCTCCAGTTCCTGTGACTGTTTCAGCTGGATTAGCATATGAGCTCAGGCAGCTACTTGAGGATCCCATTTCCTAAATTTGAGCATTCAGCGATCTCCATCAGAAAGTTGTCTCCCTAGTCTCAAACTGCTTCTCTCATATACCTGTAGGAAGGTAACAGGAGGCACCTAACGTAACATAAAATTAGCTGTCTTGATCTCAGAATGAATCTTGCCTCTTATACCAAAGAAATACCACGAGTGTCTGGATGATGCTCTACTTTTAGGTAGTTCTGCAAGGAACAGGGAGTTGGACTCAACAATTGTTATGGGTCCCTTCCCACTCAAGGTATTCTATGATTCGAATTGAGTCTTTAAATCCCTGAGAGTCAAGGCACTAGTGATGCTACAAGCTTATTAGGTTCTCCTGGTCTGGAAAAAAATCAAGCAACCATAACCAAGAAGATATAAACTAGACCAGCATGGCAGGCCACATGATGGAAAGGATTTGACATGCTGCCTCTTGTCCTATCCCTCTGAAGATTAGGAAAGTTTGGATCTAAACTTCTCAACACCAGTCAAACTTGCTTAGGAGTGTTCCAAAGGTTTTGTTTGTTCATAGACCATTGCCACTGTAGGCCAGCAAACATGTTCAGCTCTGTGCAAATAATTTTCAACCCATTGAAAAACTTCTGGTAGGTCATGTAACACAAGAACTAAAAGAAATTTAAACAGACATATGCAGACACAAGCAAGGGAAAGGGGAAGAATCCTCATGTATGCTGCCCAACAGCAGTAGCTTCAGCTCCAAGCACACTGTCTCACAGCCCAAGAAAGGGACATTGCTGTTTGCACTCAGGGAGTTAAATTACTTCACCCTCTCAGTAGCTTTCATGCCTCAAAGCATAACATTTATAGCTCAGACAGAAAGAATTCTGACACTGACTTTGATGAATTGAGGTGCTCTTGCTTTTGCAGGGTCCTGTCCTCTTTTCCCCTTCATTCCAAATAGCTGTTTATCACTCTCAAGAGCTTGTTGGCTGGGTTTTGTTTACATATTGTTGTCTGATCTGAAGGTTTGGTGAAACAGAAGTTTCACAGGCTCCTCATTATCTTTTATCCAGAAACAGTGAGGTGATTAATGGAGCAAATGTAGCTCAGTGACTTCAAAGAAAAAGTCAAGATTTTGCACATAGAAAAAAACCCCAAACACTGGTTAAGAATCAATCAAAATATATGAGTTTTCATTCGTAACCGTGAGAGAGAAACCTTCCAGGAAAAATCCATAAGTGCTTTTATTCAGGGGAACAATTTTTAATCATAAAGTGTTACTAAATTCTAAAATACAAATAGGTCTAACATATTTCATTTTAACTTTTAAGTAAGGGGGACATTTTAAGTACCAAGTGTATTCTGTATTTAAAAACTCCTATAAAATTCATACTGATTTTAAATTTAGATGTTAGTGTGATTTTTATGTTTGTTTGTTTCCCTGGCCTGGATGAAAGAAAGGCATAAAAGTAGCAGACAATAACAATCCCAATGATTCAGTCTGTTTAGAAAATTTGCTTATGGTGTAGATTTACAGTCATAGATACATGAAACTCAGATTGCCACTTTTTCATGGCCGGATCCAGTATCCTTTTTCCATCAAGTGCTTCAACAAACCTACCTCTAATGTGCCAGTTATAAGAATTTAGCAAATTAATAAGTGAAAGGCAGTTGCTGACAGACTTCTGTTAGTAGTTAAAATTTCAAACTGGTAGTAATTTCACTTATGCTAACATCTGGTTTTATTTTTGTGGCTGCTCTTTGCTGCTTACTTTTCCTCTTTAATGTCCACTTTAACTCGTCCTAATTTATGAAGCCAAGGCCTTTTTGAGTTATTTGTAGAGCAAAACACACAATAAAAAAAGCTACAAACCCTTTTTTTAACAGATGCTAATACTGTAATCCTAAGATTCAAAATAAAATGTTTTCTATTTAGTACATTTTTCTTTTATAATAAGGTGAACATACAAAAAAAGTTAAATGAGGAACTTTCCTGTTAACCAGTTTGGATCAGATTACTAAATACAGGTATCCAAACTTAAAATCTTGATTAGATTGCTACTGACATGTTGATTTCTTTTGATAAAAATATTGAATTCTTTCCTTTCACTTACTCTCCATAGCTGTGACTGCCTCACTGGATGGAAAGGTGCATTTTGCACAGAAACAGTGTCAGTATGTGAACCTGAGCATGATCCTCCACATCTGTGTAGGCAAGGTGGTACCTGTGTGCCACTGCCTAATGGCTACACATGTCACTGTCCTCTTGGAACAACTGGTACCTACTGTGAACAAGGTATGTCAGACGGATAGTGCATTGTACAGTTATGGGATAATGCATAGATGTAAAATCACAGTATTTTGCAATATATCAATTAAACATGACATAGAGACACAAAGTACAAAATAGCTTTTATTTATAGAAAGTGAATTTAGAAGTAATTTAAAGCTAAAAATTGTTAGATATTGGTTTTTTATTCTGCTCATTTTTAACACCATTTGTTCCTTCCATTTTTTCAAATCATTCAGCCACATTCACGGGCAGCGTGGACATGATTTGTTAGATACCAAGGGGACAGGAAGCATTGTAGAGAAATGTTATAGTGCTTAGTTCAATTCCCAAGCCCACCATAACAAAGTATGGTCAGAAATACACTTGAGATCTCAGTACTACTGCAGAAGAGGGAAGCATCTGAGACCTTATCTAATTTCTGCTGATGCTAATGGAGAGGTTCTTGGTGACTTCACTAGCTATTAGGTAGGAATGCACTGATAATGATGACAAAAGATGCCAACAGCACTGTAAAAATCTTCAAGAGACTATTCTCCCTGGCTTGCTTTCAACATGTCACCCTCAAAATATGTCCTCAGTTTGCAGGTTTTGCGTTTCTTACCCTTATGTATAGGAATCCTTTGTCTGTCTTCTTCTCTGAGAGATTACACAAATGAATATTCAACAATGTGGAAACACATGTGCTACAAGCTCAGGGACTTTTCCTGTAGGTGCTCGAAGTGTGCTCTGAGTGTAAGGAAATGAAGTACAGTCCGAACCCTCTATTTCACAGCTCTTAGATTCATGTTAATATTGTACAAGCTTATGTTTTTCCTTTGAGAAGCTCTCTGCAGAACTTTTGGAGAACTCCAGTTACTTTTAAATAGCCCCCTGTCCAAACTGCTTGTCAAGGTCCAGCCTCCCTTGTTGCGCGAGCTGCAAGCACAAAACTGAGAAGCTGAACTGCATCTGACCTGATTTGCAGTCCTCACATTATAGATGGATAGTTTTCAAATCCCATTACATTGTGAATGAAAAAGAATATAGCTTCTGGAAAGTCATTGTTAAATTCCTTATTCCATGTAAGAACGAGCTTGCTTTATTGCCTCTGCTGCAACAGCTGTTCAAGGCTCTTTCTATGAACTTTTCAACTTTGAATTCTCATTTCAAGTGAGGTTTTCAAAGTAATGCCATCTGGATCCAGGATACTGATCACCAGGACATGTGCTATACATAAAGCAGGTAATTAATCAGGTAAACTCTCCTGTGTTCTGGTTTCAGAGTAGATTTGGATCTTCTTATGATGGGCACTATTATCAGTACAAATAGCTTATATCTGAGCAACAGAAAATTGTATTTCTTGTAAATTGTCTTTCTTTTAGTAATTCCTCCACCTGGTAAACACATTAGAGGGTTCCTTTGTTTTATCTAAAGGACTATTTCTTTTTATGAATAAGGACTATGGATCCTGACCAAACTCTTTGCCCTGTATTTCACCTTACTCTGGCAGAATAATGAATTATCATGAGATTTTTCAAAGAGCAGTTTGCTGTTTTAGTGGGTGGCAAATTGTTAAAAAACAGCTGCTTATCAAGACTGAATATCTTGTCTCTGGATTAATGGTGGTTATTGGAGCCAAAAGAAAAAGAGACAGAGAGCAATGAACAGCCCAAGGGACCAGGAGAAAACAAAGGGTAATTAAATGATGGAGATTAATGAATGTGCAAGAAGGAAGGAAAAAAGTGTGAAAAAAAGACAGAAGAGATTTATGAGGTAAAAAAGAAGCAGAGTAAAATAACAAAGAGGACTTCACCAAATAATAGAAACTGGTAAATACAACAGTACACAGGAACAAGTCAGGTGAAGTGAGTAAATGGGGCAGTGGGGATAGAACCTCAGTAATACAGAAGAGTACTCTGAACACAAATATCAAGGGTACTTAGACACAAACTGGCAATAATCAAACAATTATGTGCCTAGAAAACACTACAAATGTTCTAGGTTCTTTATGAACCATGTACATGAGATATGAGAGATGAAAGCATATGTACAGATGAAGATGAAAGTGTTCTTAACTGTGATGTGTCCTGCTTAGGGCATCAACTCAAACCACCAAGGATGCAAGGACTGTCAGCACAGAGATACAGCACATTATGGTTAAACTTTGGATGTCTGAACTGTCCTAACAAGTGTTCAATAGTTGGAAAACTAAGTTAGAACAAGACTAAATGCAGGGAGAGCAAGATCAGTTAACACAGTTTTCATGACACATATGGCCTGAAATTCACAGCGCTTCTCACAATGATCATTGCCAAAATGTACATACTGAGCAATATTCTCAGGAGGTTGCAGTAAGATGTGTGTCAAATCATGTATTTTAGAGGAATTAGAAGAATCAATCCACTTGATGAAGGGAAGGTAGCAGTTTCAATTACTCTGCATTTCCTATAGGCTGTACACAACCAACTAATATTCAGCAAGTAATGCACAGGTATTTTGTAGCCTGAAATGCTGAGAGCAAATATTTCACAGTATATTTCAACTTGCCAAAGCAAGTGCCAGGACTTGCTTTTCCAGGAGAAAGATCAAGAGGTTTAGCAGGTAGGAAAATGCCTGAGGAATTAAAGACCAGCTTTGGAAAGACAAGCATCCATAAGGATCACTAGGAAAAGAGGAGAGGGTTGTATATTAGATCTGAATGGGTCCAAGAAACAAAGCCTTGTCAGGCAAGGCAGAGTAATACACTTACCTAAGAATAATTTAAAGCTCCACCTCTTGGGTGTACTATGTCGACCAAACAGTTAAGACTCGTAAGACAGGATGCTTCTTCAAAGGTGTTATTTCTTAGTTAGCGCTCCCATAACCAGAAGGGTTAGGTATATGGGGGAAGTAGTTTATTCTAGGTGTTTTTTAAAAGTGTTTTCCACAAAACCAAAATATGATGTTAATAAAATATTTTGTTCATTTGATTTAAAGTTTGCAACTGAAGTACCACTCTAAATTGTCTTCTGGTTAAGAAGTGAAGCCTCAGCCTGGAGCAGCATATAATTCAAGTATTTCATTAACACATAGTGTTCAAAACAAATAAGAGGTTCCAGCTCCCATTGTCTGGGGAGTCGCCTGCATGACTTTGCATACCAAATTCCATCTTATTCCACTTGTATTAATGAATATCTTTGTACTTAGATCTCACAAAGGGTTTCTGAAGAGGAAGAAGTCCCTAACGACATGGTTGTTTAATTCTCCTAAAAGTATATAGTAGACCTATTGGCATCAGTGTGACTACTACGCTGAGAAACAGTGGCCAAGATAAATGTCAAGGATGATTCTTCCTGAGGAAGAAGAAACAGTCTCAAACCCTTTTGCTGCAGATAGTGTCTCAGTTTAATGAGACAGAAATGTTTTGCTAAGGAGGATGAGTTATGAGGAAGACCAAAACTCCTCCCTCTAAGCAATTGTAAATCCGAAATTAAGAGGCTCCAACTGAGAGAGTGTGGAGAAAGGAAAAATAACAGCCCTTTATTAAAGGATATATGTGTATTGGCAGAACAACAAAAGAACACAAAACAAAACCCCAACCCAACAATAATCCTATACCCGGAAATCCCCTTCAATAAAAAGTAAACGGTTCAGTTTGTTCTTTCTGGTGCAATTCTAACCACAGTCAGCAGGGGGCGCTGTTGGATCGCTGGAGGTGCAGAGCCTGTAGTGCTTGGTGTTGGCCAGCAGGGGGCGCTGTTGGGTTCTGGCAGTTGCCTCGTGGGGGCCCTGGATGTGCTGGGGGGGTGAAATGGAGCCTCTCCCTCCCCCTCACTGGGAAGGGGAAAAAGGAGAAAGAAGGGTTCTTCCCAAAGGGAACTCACACTGTCTGTGGCTGGTAGTGTGACTTCCCCTTCCTCTGCTGATGTGCACAAAAACCGCTGCCAAAAACATGGGAACGGGGGAGGGAAAGAAATAACTTTCTTCTCAAATAGTTCCTCTCCGATGAAGTCCAACAGGTCTGCACTGGGGGCAGAAATAGGGTGCAGGCGAACCGGGGCTAGGAAAAAACTACAAACCAGCCAGGCAGCCAGGCTGAGAACAAAGCAACCTCGAAGCTCTTTTCCAACCCACACCTTGCCTCAGTTAAGGCAACAAGGAAGTGTGTGTGTCATTTCCCAGGAGAGGAAAAAGAAAGGGGAAGAGATTCCTCACCCCTCCCCACAGACTTCCCAGGGCCATCAGCCTGGAATGTCAATCTACTTGCCAGTTCTTTTGTGTTAGTGAAATACCCAAGGCAAAACCAACCTGCCCATTCAACATCCCTCCCACACAGTGGGGCAGGAGGAGGGGGAAAATTCCCTGCTTAGTTTTTTTAGAACAAGTGATCCTAGGACAGAAAGTTTGATTTGCTGGACATTGTTATTATATATATGAATACAATATTTTTCTTATATTTAGTAATTATCAAGAAATGCAGACATGTTATCCATAATGCCTGTCTGCAATTATATTCTAATCTCTACTAAATTCTATTTTAGCAGCTTATTCCTCTGATAAGAACAGTGTCCCTCTGTGAGGCTGGTAATCCTGTCTCCAGCAACAGACAATAAGGAAGTTTTAAGGAAAAAATAAACACAGCAACTACATACATCTCCCTGAAGTACTCTTCTAGCATCCAAACATTTGTGGTATTTTTTTTTTAATTTATTTTTCTTGCCACTTATTTTAATGGATTAAATCAAGTCTCTCATCTTAGCATAAACAGTATCACTAAAGGTGGTGAAAAACTTGAGCAAAAATAAATTTGAAGTCAATGAAGTTTCTCTGACATTAAGCATTGACATGTATTTACACATAAGATAGAATTTCTCTAGGTATTTATTCTCTAAGCGTATTTATTTCCTGCATAATTTTGTAGAGGAATTAAGAAAACCTGCAATATCCAATTAGTTGTTAACTAATCTGGGCAATTTCACAGACCTGATAATGTTCTCATTTAAGGGTGCAGCAATGTAATATTTGAAAGATTCTATAGATGGCACTATTGGAGAAGACTTGCCAGTGGTGAAAATAAACATGGTTTTCTATACATTTTAAATTATTCAATAGTTTTCTTTAGCAGGATTAGTTTTGTGACACATACATTCATAAAATCTAATAAAATAATTTTTCTTGACTTCAAGGCATGATAATAGAAGGCTACTACCTTTATCACAACAAAATAAGTAAATAAATAGATTTCTTCAACTATATATTAGTCTCTGAATTCCATAGCTACAAATACTGCCTGTCAACATACAGCTCTTGAAGAACAGAAAACAAATGTAAAGAGCTTTTCATTGTTCTGTCCTTGGTTTGGTGAGATACTTGTCAAGCAATAAAGCCATTTCCTTGATGAACAAATGGCAAACAACTTCCTTGGGCCATGTTTATCAGCTTAAGTCAACTTTCTAGATATTATTCTGACATCAAATTCCATTATTCTGATACAAAAATACAGCAAAATTTTTGATAGTGCCTGAAAAACTGACAGAAAAGGAAAAAAAAAGTAATGACAATTCTATAAATATTTAATTCATCTTCACAGTCATGGTGAATGAATGAAAAGTGGAAAACTGACTTTTGAAATAATTTTAGCTATAAATATCTTTTTCTTTCTACATAGTCCAGAATGTTACTTGACATATTTTGACTGCTATTGTAAGACAGATTAATTCACAGTATGATTTAGCTCAAGACTTGACAATATACCTTATATACACACATGTGTACATGCATGCATATGTTGGATTTATCTGACAGTGCAGTTAGATTTGCACAAACTATTTTATAGATACTATTTGGAAACTTTTATTTTATTTAAAGGTCTATTGCAGACACTTATTAACTTGCTGTTTTGAGTCACAGTGCCTGTTTCCACTGTTATTTCTTGAAACGTTGAGGCAACATGAGAAAAGCTTTAAATAGTAGCTAAGCAGTCCTATCCTATAAGGATAAAATGTGCTGTTTGTTTTACCTAAAAAGCAATATAAGCTTTCAATCTTGTTAATAATAGTCCAGTAAATGTAATATTCATGATAGGCACAAGGAAACATGCATTTGTAATATTTATCTGAATAATTTAAAAGGCTAAGTAGAATAAAGTGAATTATCTACTTAAATACATCATATATATAATCAAGGAAAGTCATGTATGACACAATGAAGGAGCTGACAATACCCTCCACACCAGTTCAGCCATGTCATCATGGGATGTGATGTCCCAATAAAAATTCCATCATTTACTTACCATTCCCTCCAATCACCCAATTGAATAAGAACAAGATACAGTCAGCTAACTAGCACTTAGCAAGATGACTCTGGAACTATTTAGACTTCCTCTATGAGCATGAATGATTTGCTTGAATTACGCGTCTCACCTTACTTTGTGAAGGTGTTCATAGTTAGTTAGTTAGTTAGTTAACAGTGGGAACTGTTTTTAAAGGCAAAGCACCTAGATTTAAGTGTCTACGTGTGAGTTCAACACGTAAGTTCCCATTATAGATGTCTAGTCAACAGAACCAGTGAAGCTATTCAGTTAATAAGAAACTTTTCTACATGTAGATGCTTAGTGCTGTTTGAGATGCCCTGGCCTTCAAACTTGCATCCAAAAGCATCAAGACATGACTCACAGATATGGCACAGGACCCCTGGCGACCACTGTACGCCTGGGCTTTTCTGAAATGGCACTTAAAGGTAAGGCAGTAGAAGGTGTGAAAAGTAGGTATCTACATTTAGGAAACTGAATGAAGCCTTGACGGAGGCTACTTCAGGAAAATGTTAATTTGTTTATAGGTCTGTGTTGTACAGCGATGATACTCATTTGCTGGAGAACAGGACCTGGTTACATGGCAATCCATCCCTTTCAGCTCGCAGCTGCCAACTGCTGCAGGTCCTGTGTTTGCTGTTATACCAGCCAGGCCCACACGGATGGCCTGGATGCACCACAGCATCGCAGTGGCAAGTGACAAACATAGTTAAGCAACTAAATCCTGTCTTACATCAGAGTTCATCATAATGGGTATTTTCCTGCCTATAAATGATATGTATAGACAGCTAAATGAAAGGGCCTTAATGCCAAAACTAATCCCTCCAGTTTTATAGTAATCTATTTCCCTGACTTAATTATTCTCATAAACAGCATGCGGAATACCAGCTCTCTTATACTCCAGTCCTCCTCAAAGCACATTTACTCAACGCACACTGTTGTCAAACTAAATCCAGCCCAAGATAGAAACTAGAGTAATTAAGTGTTAGATACTTGACTCTTTACAAATTGCTATGTCAGGCTGCACTGAGATACTAACATTCCCGCCCAATCCCCCAGTCTTTAGACAATCAGAGGCTTCCAGTGCCAAAATGGTCCCAAAAAGGGAATTTTAAATTGGGTGTTTCTTCTTGCAGGTTTCATTTTGAAAGCACCTTTGGAGCATTTCAATAGCTGGAATAAGCTTATTAGTAAAGCCAGGCATGGATTAAACATTTGCAGATTTTTTTTGTGTCACATTTTCTAATTGCCTAGTGATTAAGCATTTGCTTTCACTATCATGATGCATATACTTGAAAACATATCTGTCATATCCTCCAAGAATATTATAATCACTGAGTGACTGGGTTGGTAATGTTTTCTTTTTTTCCCTCTATCACCTAATCTCTTCCAGGAAATCTTTGTTTACTGAAATATTTGCTGGACAGAAGAAATAGAAATTATCCATATCCTGGGTATAATAGCCATATCCTCAGATGCAGGAGAATCAAGTTCAGATTTCTGGTGCAAATGACTGACATTTCATGGCTGCTCCCACTACAATTTTCTGCCTTGGATAACTTACTGATAGGCACTAATTTCTTAATATGTGTCGTACTGAAAGACTGAGGTCTACTGTTTTGACTTTGGCTAGTAATAGCTATTTTAGGCTTTGGAAAACAGGAGATCTCTTTAGGGATTTAGCCATATGCTCCTAGAAGTTAGTTCTTAGCTAATTAGGTCTCTAATTAGCTTACAGTAGAGATTACAACTCCACTGCAACAAAACCAAACAGAACTTCACTTACAAAATTGCAGGTTTTTGTTCCAGTATTGCTCAGAATAATGATTGCCTCAAGTCTCTCCTCTTCAGGGGCGGCAAAGATCACTAATGGTTGCTGGTCTGCCAAAATCAGATTTCATGAGTACATTAAATTCCCTGCTTAGTTCTAATAGTATAGTTCTAATAAATTCTAATATTTGAATTGTGTTAATCATTGATATTTATGCTAACATGCACGTTAACATGAGCTTGCTACTGCACTAAAAGTTGAACTATAATCTTTTTTTGCTATACATGAATTAGTTTATAAGTTATGACAAGTTAGTTCTTCAAAGATTAAATAAGTGATAAATCAACAGAAAAATACATTTCCATTTATATAAGACAAAATTAATATTTTTCAGTTTTTCTAAATATTTACACAGCAAAAAAAAATGCCCATGCAATACTAGTAATCTTTGAGTTAATCTTAATCAAATTGTATTGCATTTAGATGAAGATTTCCATACAGACATACTTGTCATTGTTTTCCAAAATGAAAAAAAAAACCAAAAAACTGGTGAAGCTGCTCAATTTCTATCTCCAATCGAATTAAACCATTGAAAATTTCTGACTGTGGAGTTTAAAGCTGGTCTCTGGTCTCAAGGACAGCTTTGCTAAGGAGCCCCAGCAGGAGCTTCCTGCTGTATGGCTTCAGGAGCAGCTTTTAAATGTCCCTTGGTCCCATCTCAACTACACTGCAGCAGCATCAAGATCCATTTGATCTGGACCTTGACCTTGACTCATAGACTGATTTATTTGCAGGCTTGACCTCAGCACCTGCCTCATCACCGTGGAACTGATGTTTCGCTTCTCCAAGCCCAGTCATCAGGTTCAGGGACTTGAGAGGCTTAATCTTGCTTTACCAAGTGAAAAAAAGGCCAAACATTTTTTTCTGTGTCCTTTATTATTAGGTCCACACTCCTTTGAGGAGTGACTCACATTTTCCTTCACCTTCTTGTTGGAAGCTGGAATATATTGCCCGGAGAGGTTGTGGAGTCTCCCTCACTGGAGATATTCAAGAACTGTCTGGACTCAATCCTGTGCCATGTGCTCAAGGATGCCCCTGCTTAATCAGGGAGGTTGGACCAGATGACCCATCGTGGTTCGTTCCAACCTTACTCATTCTGTGCTTCTGAAATTCTGTTCAGCTTCATCAGATACTCATACTCAGCTTAGAAAAGTGAGTCACTAATCAGATACAGAAGTATTTGCTTAAATGCCTGTTGTACTTACAATGCACCCCACAGTGGTGAGCGTTGCAGTGAGTATTGCAGTAGTTACACAGCACAAGTCCTACAATTCAGCTTATAGGATCGGCAAAGGCATCCATTCACCTCATTTATTTTAGCAAAGAGTTTCTCTGGATGGAGTAAGCATATGCAAACAGGTGGTCTTGTGCAAGTTGAGCTGAGCTTCTTATTTTCTTATCTTAGGTGAGAAAAAAAGTTTGCTGCCAAGACAACAGTGAAGTACCTCAGCCTTTGACGTGACATGCTGTTTTTGCATATGCCTGCCATACAAGCAAATTGAAAAGCTTAAATTGTCTTATTCTTCACCTTAAAACTTTGTCTATCTATAGAAGCAATTTTGCAAAAATGAAATTTCATACTGCTCACCTGCGTGTACTGCGGTAGAGTGAATGCATTCTGTTCTGAGATATGGATGCACATTTCCATGTACCTGTCAAGTCAGATTTTTTTCCATGCATACAGCTGGTACTTGCAGGATCTACGGATAATTTACAAGCAAATTAGAAGTCATTCCAGTACTTCCTGGAATGACTGCATTGTGGCAAAATATGTTGCTTTCTGACACTTGTAAGATACATTTATTGGGAATAATCCCCCACCTTTTAGCATAATGTAAATATTTGCATCTTAAAAGTTTCAGAATGAAGTATATTAAATATTGTATTTGATATCTATAAATCAGAATAATACCTCCTTAATAAAGCATTCTGACATCTGCTGCTGAAGATGTGGCTGTTATTTTTGAATACTCTATTTGTAATGTAAAAACGTGGATTTAATTCTTTTTCTGAGTGATACTATAAAATCACCTTTTTATCATTGTTCTCCTTCTCTGCTCCAAGGCTTTTTATGATAGCAATCTTCCCTTCATATATCTCCCAATGACAAGCAATGTAGCATTTCAATCCTGCTGATTTTGCTCTCACACATTGTCCTGCTTCCTGCATAAGCAGTAAGGAATTAACTACATTGACAAAGTGAAACTGAATCTCCCATAAAGACTTTCAGATGCCTCACTGTACACTTTGCCAAGGATGACCTTTTAAGCAGGAGCATATTTTAATATAAGTCTGACCACTGTGGCACAGTTCCTCCCTATGTAAGTCTTGCTATGGAAAAACTTGCTAAGAGAAGACGGACTTCCAAATAATGCATGCAGCAACAATGTCTATGTACAAAATGAATTATTATTGCTCATTGATTTTGAAATACAAAAACATCAGTATAGGGATTATATCTTCAACTACCAAGGGAGAGAATTGTCTCTTACCTACTGAAAAAAATGCAAGCACCTAAAAATCCATATTAAAGTATTACTTTGTCTTTTGTACATGATAGTGTTTTAAGTTTTAGTGATATAAATTACATCACCAAATCTGTTTATCAAGTTTTATTACTATTTATCTTCCAGGGTAATTACCATTCTTAAAACTACTTTTATTTCTGTCAATTTTTAAGTATAGATGCCAGGAACTTCACATAATTGACGTTATGTATTGTATTACTACAGACACTGCCTAACCTTGATAGCATACATAACAGCTATTATGATACTTAGGATGGAAGTGATTTGAAAATATATACATAGGTTGAATAATAACTTATCAAAAGCCTCATTCTGATCATTCAAGCATTTCATAAGACCATAACAACTGATATTCCAGTGATTAAAACTTACTTTCAGACTTACTGAGAATTTGTGACATCAAATTCATGCACCTTCCTCAGACGTATTCACTGTAATCTTATGGGGGAAATAAATTAAGTCAGCTGTGCTGTTACTACCCATTCCAGAGGCATCCTCAAGTCAGGTTATGCTGATAACAGGTGGGGAGATCTGGATCCTGTATAATGATGCATGTGCCTGCTAGACACAGTCCACCACATACACATTGAATCCTACTCAGAGAGAGGGGAGGTGACAAATAGACAAACCACAAATCTTGCAGCATGCTGGCTGTTTTACAGCTTAATAACTAAGGCCCATCTGCAATAAGCAGTATAAGGTGCAACTGGATGGTGAGTGGATTCACCAGCAGACGTTATGCAGAAAACTGTGGAAAGCTAGCATAAGGTTACCTAAGAATGCACTACAGGGACATACTGAAGGTGTATTTCAGTGAAAGCAAGTTACCATAAAACTATGAAATTGGGAGCCAAATGAAGAAAGATGTTGGCCTCCTAGGAGAGAAGCAGCATAGCTTCAGCAGGAAAACTGAGAAGTGAGGGGGGCAACACTTACAGCTCAGGTATTTAGTACTGCTGTTTAACAAAATAGTAAAAAGAGCAGGTATAAACACACCCTGCACATTTAAATAGCTTGATTTATTCCAATGAACCCACCAAGAGACTAAACTAACAACCACATGATAAGGAATTAGCAAATAACTACCATAATTAGAGAAACTATTTACAACAGTATGTACTGACAGGACAAGGGGGAATGGCTTCAAACTGAAAGAGTAATTTTAGATTGGATATTAGGAAAAAATTCTTAACTGTGAGTGTGGGGAGGCACTGGCACATGTTGCCCAGAGAAGCTGTGGATGCCCCATCCCTGGGAGTATTCAGGGCCAGGTTGGATGGGGTCCTGGGCAACCTGGTGTAGTGGAAGATGTGCCTGCCCATGGCAGAGGGGTTGGAAACAATGATCTTTAAGGTCTCTTCCAAGCCAAACCATTTTATGATTCTATGATAACTCAAATATGTAATGCCAATTTACTGAGAAAAACTGGAAATAGTTACATAAACAGTATAGAAAAGCATAATCATTTATCAGTTGGCTTAAGAAAGTTTAACCAGCCTGATTTTGTGGGGCATATGAAGAATTGGCACTGAGAGAAGAGGTAAGACAGGATGATGAAGTTGTGTACAGCTCAAAAAAGTGTACATTGTATCTTCATAGTAATTGTGTGAGTGCTCCATTTCAGTATAAGATAATGAATTATCAAACATCTCAGCAGCAATTAATGAGCACTTTCCACTTAAAAGGTACATTCTTATGACACACAAAGCTCATTAAAAATCCTTCACTAAGATTTTAATCTGTATTTTGAGGAAATAAATGTTTATTCTGACTCCTACAAAAGTACTTGCATCTGAATTTTTGAACTGTGTAAAATTTACAGTTACATTTATTTGAAAATGAATGCTAAGAAGATCACATTTATTTTGCCTTACAACTACAGCCTTGACAGTTAATGAAAATAAGGCACACAGAAGACAATGGTATTGATTTGCTATTATCTAAGTTTTATTCTGTATCTAGGTTATTTTTAATTTTTTGGAAAGGGAAGAATTGGAAGTCTTAAGTACAGCATTTATGAACTACGAATGCAATAATGCAGCCCTCCCAAAATAGCTTTCAGAAGACATTTTCTCTTGTATTTTTCAGATATTTCCATTAGTGATCCATCTTTCAGAAGTAACGAATCATCATGGATGTCATTTGCACCCTTTTATATCCGGCATAAGACCCATATCAAACTGCAGTTTCAGACTCTATCTCCAGATGGTATCCTGTTTTACACTGCACAGCACTTGGGTACTCAGTCAGGTAAGAGTATTCCAGCTTGCTGGTATTATACACCCAGGTACTTTTTTGAAAAAGAAAAGCAGTACATTGAAGTGACTCAGGCATTCAGTCTCTGTAACTCATTGTCCCTGGTGACTGGGTTTTGTCATAGAATCATAGAATGTTAAGGGGTTGGAATGGACCTTAAAGATCACCTAGTCCCAATCCTGCTGCCATGTGCAGGGACACCTCCCACTAGACCAGGTTGCCCAAGGCCTTATCCAACCTGGCTTTGAACACTGCCAGCTTTGGGGAATGCACAACTTCCCTGGGCAACCTGTTGCAGTGTCTTACCACCCTCACAGTAAAGAATTTCTTCCTAATATCTTACCTAAATTTCCCCTCTTTCAGTTTGTACCCATTCTTCCTTGTGCTATCACCACAGTTCCTGACGATCCCTCTCTGGCTTCCCTGTAGGACTCCTTCACATACTGGAAGGTTGCAATGAGTTCTCCATGCAACCTTCTCTTCCCCAGGCTGAACAGCCCCGCCCCAACCTTCTCAGCCTTTATTAATAGGGGAGGTGCTCCAGTCCTCTTATCAACTTTGTGGCCCTCCTCTGGACTTGCTCCAACAGCTCCAACATAACACTATCTTAGGGCAAATTTTCTGCTTGTATCATGCAAAAATCAGGCTTTATATGAAAAAAAACTTAACTACTGATCATGTATTTTTACATTCCTTTGCTTAAAGCATAAAAACTCTTGAGATACTTCAATAAGTGTACTCAGCCACAAATGCATATAAACCCACATATGCCCACTGTACCACCATCTTATTCTGTACACAAATGTTTTAGCAGGCTCATAATGCATCATACACTGCTGGCACCTCCTGTTTTCCTTATTCTAATCACAATTATATACAGAGAAGCAGCTTAAAAAAAAAATAAGATATGAAGTGTCTGTAATACAAATACATGTATTAGCAACCAGCTCTGTCCTCTACAATGAATCTTTTAAAATTCCACCACTTACAGGCCAAATTCTGAGCTACTCAGTGAACAGTTCTCTCCTGAATAAACTAAGGCATACATGGGCCATGAAAAATAGAATAGAATAGAAAAAAAGGATCTCTCTCAAAAGAATAGTCAGGGGTCATGAAAGTAACCAGCATATAATGAAATTAGTATCTCTTTGGAAGCATCAAAGAGAGTTTGTTTAACTTGGAGGGGGGGAAAATGGTTTATCACAAGCATGCCCTCATTCCATTGCCATTCATGAATGTTTAGTTTGCACAGGAAGGAAAATTTTCTTTCAATCACTTTCTAGCATTATATTAATTCCATTTCAAAATAAAAAACATATTATATAATTTTTTTACAAATTTCCGACTTCCATTTTCACTGTCCTGATGTTTTGAAAGATTTAGGAAAAGCTAATCGGCTGGCTCTTTATATTTGCCTTCATATAATCCTGTCAAATCCAGATAGAATTAGATTGATGAAAGATTCATAAGTATTCTTAGCAGCCAGCAGATAAGAGTGAGCTTTCTGGTGGGGATTAGCTTAGGAAGCACTTTTTAAAAAGCCTTTTTTTGTTCACAGTTATGTAAGATTTAATAAATTGATTGCCAAAATCACAGAATTTTGTTTCTAAAAATCCTTTTTAATAGGAAATAATTAGAACATTTTTTTCCTCACTGGGCAATGGTTATTTTTTTTTTTTAAGAAATCATCTCTGACTACACAGCTAATTTAGCAAAGATACTCAATGGCATGCTATACCTCGGCTTGGCTTGTCACCCATGTAAACATTACACTGGGACTTTCCCTTCAGGGGCAGGCCCTGCCAAATAATCCTCCCATCATTAAAAATAAAATCAGATCTTTAGTAGGTGAAGAAATAAACATGAGACTTCTGTTGAAACATTTCCTTCTGACTTTGGTCTTTTCAAAGAACATTACAGAACTTTCTAGAAAGGGCGGCAGGTGGCTGTCTCCTTATTCAAAAGTTGATTTGCTGGTTCCAGCCTCTATTCCTCTAACTAAATCATTACTTCAATACACACACTGGAACACCTGGCAAATGGGCATCAAATGGAAAACATCCTACGGATCTGTTAGCAGAATTTCCTATTCTGTCAGTCACCCATTTTGTTTCTTTGTCAGCTCTTTCTGAATGTGTATTGTGACTTTAAGTCTGGTAGTATTGATTTCTGCAACTCTGAGAAAATAATTTCCAAAGTTTGGCAAAATTTATGTGGATATCTATAATAACCATATGCTGGGAAAAAAGCCCAACCCAACAAGTGAGTTGTCTATTTTAGTTCAGAAACTTGCAGATAGAATGACAAGGGGACTTTTTTCTCCTCTTCGATTACTTGTCCTACACAATGCTTCTGGGCAAGGTCTCTGCAAACATTACAGAATTCATGTGGAGTCCAGCACAGTGACAGCAGAAGGCCAGCCACTTCACATTTTCTCAAGGGCAGTGTATCCTACTTCTAATGAAAGCGTGAGACCCTTAATGATTAAACAGCCCTTAATTCAGACAGGGCTTGATGGCCATCAAGTGTCGGACCAATGTATATTCAGTCCATTTACATAGCAAACACTCTATTATACCTGCTTTTTTGTTGAGTCACAGAATTACTGAAGCTTTACATTTGTTTGCAGAGGTTGCATATGCGATAGACTGCCTGCATTATTCCAGAGTTCAGGCCAGGGTGATGGAAAGGGTGAGATCTCCCCGATGAGATGAGAAAGAACAGTTACGCTGGGTGACTAAGAATGAAGTCAGGTTAATAAAAAGAATGGGATGACTCATGCTAAATTTAACACTCAACATTTGCAACAGCAGTTCTCTGTCTCTCTTTAATCACATTATGTTACCTACCTGGTTTGAAAAACCACAAAACTTTAATTCCTGATATTTAAGGCATTTCAGTTAATAAACCTGTAACATGAATATTAGAGAAAGCCAGTAGGGCTGTGTGATGTGTGGTTTTATAAAACATTGTTTACGGTGAAAACTGAATTATGGAACTGGACTAAAATCTTTTGGAAATTTCTAGAATACCCACAAGGCAGGAATGTTGTTTTCCTAACTAGAAACCGATTATCCACCTACTTTTAAAACAGGACCTGAAGAGTGGTTAAGTGTTCTCTCTTGGCAGCCATGTTTCCTTAGCTGACAGGGATATCATTTCTGCTTTGTTACTAATTTTGGAATAATTTGTGTGGATTAAATTAACAGCATAGGAAGCCAAACTGCCAGGCAGAACAGACATCCCCACTGTCTTGAAATCTGTTCCATAGGAAATGTTGTTGTCCCCTTTTGCCGTTGGCAAGCAAACCAGAACAGGTTGGCAACTTGAGGTTGCTCAAGGAAGGTGGCTCCTTCTAGCTGCCAGGGCGACAGTGGTGACTAAAGGAAGCACAAAAAGTTCCTCCACCAAGGAGAGATGTTTTTGAAAGGTGAGACTGAATCGTCTAACCTACAAATAGGTAACTACCCACCCCTTGTAGATGCATAAGCATCAGTGTCTTACAGGGTTGCTCTGGGGTGGTACTCCAAGTTGAAGCTGGAATCTACCTATTGCCAAAGTGATTTTTTACATGGTTTGAGAAATTTACAGGCATGACTTGACACCTGTTCTCAATCTTGTATTAGCTGTGAGATGGGGTTCCATACATGGAGTAGAATAATTTGTAATAACCCATGAAAGCATATCCAAGGGTAGCTCCTATAAGTGTGTATTAGGGGCACTAGCTATGGTCATCCCTAGATAAAAGATCAAATTACAACAGGCTGCTATAATCTGTCAATTGACTGACATCTAACTGTATGTGTGCACTTAGACCAGGGCAAAGACAAGGTTAAGGTTAATAAGCCTAAAAGAAGGTAGGAAAAGATAGATATTAAACTGAGGACAACACACTTCAACCATGTTGACACATTACAGGCTGGGAATTAGCAGCAGAGGCTGCAGAAGGGTGGGAACAAGGCTTATCTCTTCTCTGTCCTTCATTCCCTTGTTCTATCCATTTATAGCCCTCCTGCTTCTTCCTTGCTTTCTCTCCTTGCCCCTGCACCTTATTCTGGCTACTGGAAATGCTCATGAGACCAGCTCTGAAGGTCAGTTAGGTTTCCTCTCATCTGGACACCACAGTGCATCACTTTCCTTGGCCACAGTGTAGCCATTCAGCTGGAGGCTGACATGGCTATTTCAAACCCTTCCAGAGAAGAAAAATTCTGCTCCTGGAAGAATACATAAGTGGTCACAGTGTAAGAGGACATGGTTCAGGTCCATGGAAAATTGTACACCAGAGCAGGATGAGAGGAAAACTGTGAAGAACAGAATGATCAAAAAAAGAATGAAAGCAATGTGAACTCAGCTCAGCAAGGCAGGAAAGAGCAGTGAGCAAAGATACATTTTGGACCTATGATGGCTACAGGATGCATTATACCTACAAGAGGCAATAATACTGCCGGAGACACAAATACTTCATTATGGTGGCTTAACAAGGTCAGTTTAGAGTGAAGATGAGCACAGTGGAACCTACAGTAAGAGGTTTCATTAACTGGGAATGAGTCCTGTGAATGTTATTGCTTATGAGAATATAAGGCTCTGTTTGCTCTAACACAGTGCCAACGATCAGTAAAAATTTCTGAGAAAGATGGTGGAAGGAGAGTGGGGGAAACGCTACCCAATACCATAGTGAGAGAAACTGACATTCTGGCTTTGAGCTAGAGGACAGAAATGTGAGGTAAAACCAACAGAAGGCACAGACTGAAACCAGCAAACATACATCCAGAGATTCCATCTCAGGGCTGTGAAATGGCTAATGGGACTAAGACTACACATGTTCTTTAACCAAGAAAACACAGTCAAGGTCTCTTGAGATACCTACCCTGCTGAAGCACTGAACCCATCAAAGCCTCTGTCCCCAGCATAGCATAAAGGCTTCTGCTCAGTAACACAAGATGAGACAAAGTACAAGCAACACGTCTTAAAGGAATCTCAGACCTTCAGTACTGCAGGAATTAATCAGTTCATGCATTTCCAAGTGTACAAAGCTTTGACAAATTATGATGTAGATGAGTTTCCTATGGTAATATAAAAACATGGAGAGTTGATACTGCTGGAGCATGATCCCGTCTCAGAATGGGGATATACAGACACACCTCCATATTTAGATAAATGTTGAACATGAAAGGGCATGTCACCATGGAACAATTTAAAACTGGACTGACTGTAACCAATTTGCTTAGAGACTTACATACTTATTCATAGTAGTAGCAAGATGAAAAGTTTTGTCATGCATTCAGAATTCATCATAAGAAGCCATATAAGAAGATACCATTAAAGATAATCCAGATCTTACAGTAACAGTCTGATGTACATACAGGAGTATTTTCATTAGCTCCCAGTTTTAGGAACTGACTGCTCTGGACACAGGAATGACTACGTTTCTGGGAATTCTGATATCTGATATGGGAGCAGGTGAGACTTCTGCACATAATAAAAACATGAAAATTAAAGTGAAGAAAAATTCACATCTGCTCTGGAGTGCTGGCTTCTGCTATGGAATAGAGATAATCCACCCTGAGGTAGAGCAATTTTGACCCTCCATCACTTGGTGAAAATCCTGAACTAGAATTTGCAAGTAAGAGTGCTATTTTAACTCCAGAACAGGTCCTTCCTTAAGGCAACACCTGCTGCAAAATTCCCTTCCCTTAAGAAGACAAGGAAACAATCTTTTAGCATTTGGGCTATAAAAAGCCCACTTCTTTTTATTTCACTGAAACAGGGAAGGTGACAGGGGCAGGAAGGTACATTAGAACAGAACTAAATGTTGTAACCCTCAACGATTTTGTTCAAAATACAGGGTCTTGATGACCTGCAGTTTCAAGGCACAGCTACGATACAACAGCCTATTTCTAAAGAAGATTCAACTTTTTGACACAGACTGCCTTACAGTCCCTTTCACACCATTAACAGGTTGGGCAAAGACTTGCATGCACAACAACAGAACGACTGTGACTGCCTACCTCAGGAGTCTCTGCTTTTTCTGTGACACTCCTGATGGAGATAAACAGCCCATATTAGATGAGACATTAACCTGAAAAGCTGGAAGCAAAGTTTTATGTCCTGTGTGTAGGTCGTATTTCAAGGAAGTAGGGATAGGCTATATGGTCTAGTCCTGGATAAACTAGGGATGTCATTCCCTTCAGACTTAAAAAAAGTAAACTTCCTCAGAAAGGGCTTTGGCACTACTTAAGGTCATGTGAGACAGGTTTGAGAAATTAACAAACTGAAATAGTGAAAAAGCACTTTGCTTCATGGTCTCCTATGCTGAGACAGGTGAGAGGAAAAATACAGATAGCAAGAATGCCATTTGTTTAAAATGGTTATGCAATTTCTATAATGACATAGGTCTGCAGAGGCTTCAGCTGTGTGCAAGTCATCCCTCGGAGACAGGGCAGGTGGAGGTCCCTTGTTGAAAATGTTACTGGCTGCTAAAGTGAAAGGAACAAAGACAAGCCCATAATTTGCCTTCACTTTCAGAAGTTTCTTAGACACTGGAACACACAGCACTTTACATTGAGTCCTAAAATGTTTTCACACAGTTGTCCCTGAGCAGCGTGCAAAAACTTCATGGAGAAATCCTGAGCTGAACCCTGGGATCAATGTCCAGATCCTAAAATTTATCTCAACACTCTGCTGTTCTTGCCAAAGACTAAAATGGCAAGATCTCTGTAAAAAGAGAGGGTCTAACCAGGGGAGTAAGAAAGTGCCCTGAGAGCCTCAGGAGAGTTGAAATTGGAAAGTGTAATTTTTTTCTTCACAAGTAGCAGAAAAAGAAGTTATTCCAACTTGAAGTGAGGCTTCAAATTTATGCCAGAAAAAGAGTACTCAGCCATAACCCCTTTACATTGTAGATAGCAGACTCAGTAACACAGATTTGCTCTGTAATAAGACTAAATAAGATTCCAAAACAGGCAGATCATTGTCAAATGTGCAAAGCTACTAAAAACCTTCCCTGGAAATCTTGGAGAAACCTGGCCAGGAAATCTTGGAGAACTTCCAGCTTCTCCAGCTCTTGATCACAGGTCAGACGCAAAAGCAACCCTGGTAAATGTTTTCCTTCTTTCTAGACAGCAAAAAATGAGTACTTGTGTCCTTATGCAAGTCTGCATGTCTGGGTAGGAGAAGAGACTGAATGTTGCTGAAGAGGCGGTTCAGAATCTTTTCCTAATGCTCCTTTCTTACCCCAGGACTGAGGTTCTGATAAAGGAAATAGACAAGTGGGTTATTTACACTGCGAAGAGAGATGAGTACATTCAAGCTATGCACTGAAAAATTAAGCAAGCTTGAAGCCACATCACTAAGCAGGAGAAACCACAAGTGAAACAAATTATATTAATTTTCTGAAAAAAACCCATAACCAAACAAGGTACTTGAACACTAAACACAGAGAAGTAAAAGAGATCATCACAACCAGAACTACTGGAGTCAAAAGAATGAAGAGATTCCTTCTTCTCATGGGTGGCTGGGGCAGGGAAGGTGAGGCACAAAGCAGGTGCTCTACAGCCACTAATACAACTGAAACATCTCCACCCTGCCTAAATGGGAACCTGAACAATTCCTGAAAATGGAGGTATAATTTTAGCAACTTTCACAAGCCTCCAGTAAATTAAGCCATTCATTTTTATCTTTACTAAAAGTAATGTAATTCAAGGATCAGAAATACTCAAAAATTAAACACTCATGAAAGCAAACTTCATCGTTCTACTAACAGGGTCACCCTTAAAAATGTTGAATCTTTAAGGAAATTGGATCGGTAACTTTTAGGAAAGCTTACATTCAAGTTTAACAAACTCGTTTACCAATTTAACCAGTAACAACAACCTGATGCCTACTATTTCCAAAAGTAATATAAAAAAAATTAAATTGCACAGGCATATATCAAAAAGTTTGAAAACATAGCTTTCAATAGCATACTATTCTACTGTCCTCTTCTGCCTCATCACTTACCCCTCTCAGACTCTATTGCTGCTCTTACAAACTTTCCTTCCACCTTTCATTTCCTAACCTTTCCCAGTGTTTCTTCTTCACGTTTTTAAGTACAGTTCAAAGTGGTACTCTCTCTCTCTCCTTTTACATTGCCTGTAAGGCCAGAAACACTGATAGAACAAGAAAACTCCTTCCTAATACTTCCTGTCATGGAGCACTTGAGAAGAACAATTCAATAAAAAGCTTATCTGTTCCTACAGCTGTCAGAATATTAAACCCAAAAAATCCCTGTTGTGAAAAGTAGCTCCAGGTAAAGCAAAGTATGCCTGCTGCACTCACCTTCAGTGCACTAAACTAACAAATCCATCAAGTCTTTATTCAGAACATGGGAATTGAGAGTATTTCTGCATTTGTAACTTGGCTAAAACTTGGTTCTATTCAATGGGAAAACCAACAACTCACATTTCCTGGATGCCAGAGCGATCCTGTTTCCTCCTACCTCACAGTTACCTAGTTTCTGCACAAAAGCAGAGCAACATTTCTCTTTATGTGATTTAGACATGATGATGATGGTACAAGAAAGTGCAGGCATGAAACTATCAAGATTACTAATATGCTGTTCTTCAGTGCACCACCTCTAGAAATTAAAACTCTTTTATACTGTTTTTTACAGGTGACTTTCTATGTATATCATTAGTAAACGGATTTACACAGTTACGCTACAATCTCGGAGGCAAGACAGTCATACTACAGGCCCCTCAGAAAGTCCGTGCTAATGGAAATACATGGCACTTACTCAAAGCAGGAAGAGCTGGCAATGAAGGCTACCTGGACCTGGATGGTATCAACGTTACTCAAAAAGCTAGTCCTGGAATGAACGTACTAGACACACAGACAGATTTTTTTGTTGGAGGGGTGTCCTCCTTAAACCTTGTTAATTCAATGGCAACAGAAAATGAACCCATAGGTTTCACTGGCTGCATTAGAGAAATTGTTATAAACAACAGGGAACTGAAGCTTACTGTGACTGATCCCAAAGGTGGAGCCAATGTTGGTGACTGTGACGGCACAGTCTGTGGGTACTCAGTGTGCAAAAACAGTGGAACATGTCAAGTTGAAAACACAGGGTTTTCTTGTTCTTGCCCACAAGAGTGGACAGGAACCACATGTGAACAATCTGTTCACTGTTCACAAAACATGTGTGGGTCTCAAGCGCTCTGTGTTCCTCAACCTTCTTCGTTTTCATACACCTGTGTATGTGCACTAGGCTGGGCAGGCAAGTACTGCGATAGCAAAATCAAATTTTATATAGCAAAGTTTGTCGGCAACTCCTACATTAAATACACAGATTCTTATTATGGAAAAAGAGACCTCCAGTACAGCCGCATTTCTTTAAATTTTACTACCAATCAAACTGAAGGCTTAATAGCATGGATGGGCAAAAGTGAAGATGAAGATAATGACTTCCTTGCCATCGGTATTGCCAATGGAACATTAAAAGTTGTGGTTAATCTTGGAGAAAGAATCTCTGTTCCTCTAATGCATAGAAAATACTTCACCTGTAGTGACGAAAGATGGCATTTTGTTACTGTAGTTCAAAATCAAACCTGTATTAAGGTATACCTTGATGAGGAGCTAATTCTTTTTGAAGACATTGATCCACAAAGAAAATACACTGCTTTAAACTATGGTGGCATTTGTTATTTTGGTGGGTTTGAAATTGGCAGGAAAGTCAGTGTAGTCACTACAGGGCTTTTTCAGAAGGAATTCATTGGTAAAATTAAAGATGTTGTGCTCTTCCAAGATTCCAAGAAGATTCAGCTAATGAATGCAGAAGGATACAATGTTTATGATGGAAATTCTGGAAATTAATTGAAAAAATGTTCAAGACTCTGTAAAAGTGATAAAATTCCTTTTCCTCGTGTTTCTTGTGTTAGTTGGCAGTGTAATACTCAGAAAAAACAGAAGAAAGCTTTTCATTAAGAAAAACATTTAGGGACAATTTTATGTTGAGTATTAATAGATATAAAACATATGTTTTACTCCTAAAATTACTTATTTATACTCTTTAGTATTTACTTTAAAATAACGGGAAAGTCTGCAGGATTTTTTTTCTTTATTGTGCTGGAAATAGTTTTATAAACAAATAGATAGTAATTAGCTTATAAAGCAAACCATCATTCAAGTGTCGTTTGTTGCTTTATGAGGACAACTGTTAACCTGTTTCTCCAACTTTTAAATTTTATTAGTATTTCTCTTATAATTTGATAATATTAAGGTCAAGAGTAAAAACTGAAATTGGGGGAGGGAAGAAAAGGTGTATTTGAGGCAAAAAGTACATGTTTATTGTAATGAGAATTTTTAAAATCATAACAGCTGTAATTACTTGTTAAGCCCACAAAGATCTTAATTAGGTAATGAAGTTCTCCCTCCCTTCTGAGGGATCTGTCCATCCTATATGCATTTATGTAAAAGGGCAGAACTTAGCATGAACACAGGCTTAAAATATTACACTTAAAGAATGATATTAAGAGCAGAAAAGGTATTTCATTTAAGAAAGATAAAAGAGGCCTGCTGGTTTCCTCCAGCAGAGGTCTCCCCCTATTTGACTACATGAAAACTTTTTGCTTTAACGATTCACAATTGGAATGTGGGAATGTGGCATTCTGTCTACAACTTCTATTCCTAAGAGTTTAAAAATTAGAAGTCCAAGAACTGTTTTGCTGTAGCTATACCTTTCTGGCTTGTATACCCCTAAATAAGATTTCAAAATTTTACTAGACAAAGGTTTTGATCATAATAAACTGAATTTCCCTGACTATATCTTTCATTATTTTATAATCTCAAAAGTAAATAGAGCTCTTCATCTACAAATGCAAAAATTCTATTCCTTCTGAAAAAGTGTAATTATATTCTGCTTCAGGAAGCAACAAAAAAAAAATCCAGTTCTATTTTAATGTGCTCAAACCAATGATTTATCTACATCTACATTTCTCATTTGACTGCTGGTTTACTATATAAATAAAATGCTTAAATAAAAATAATAGTGATTGATTACTATCTTTTCCTTTTTTACTTTTCTATTGCTCAAAATCACGTAATAAACCATCACCTCCCTGCATGGGAATTCTCTGAATACAAGTCTTCAGAATGCCGAAACAGGTCAGAAACAAGGAACTATTCTGGAGGGAGGTGAGGGTAGGGTGTGTGTTTATCTTTCCGTTAAGCAGACGTGGAGTAGAGACAATAAGCACCTAAAAGCAGGTGACACACACTTGTCTCCATATAACCATACTTGGTGTGTGGCAAAAACACTGCCAAGTCAGTTAACAGGTGACTTGAAGATTACTTGAAGATTACACTTTGGTTATGGAAACTACCCCGAGACATTTTATTAAGCATCTGCAAACATCTTTGTGAGGTTCTTTGTATCTTCTGCTGCTGCTCTGAGGCCCCAAGTGATCAGTCTGATGCAGCAGAGCCTCTTCATCTCTTCCCAACAGGCAGTTCACAAAGCCCAATTAGCATTTGAGTCCTCCCCAGATTCTTCTCCCGCAGGAGAGCCTTTTATTGCCATGTGATGCTGGAGCGAGGAGCATATTTAGTGTTTGTCCTGTTCTCTCTAAGGCTCCTGGTGTTCTGCCAGTTCCCCAGCAGTGCACACTGCCCTTTGTGATCTGAGCAGTGATTCAAGGTAAAACAAGGAACAAGTAATCAAAGCAGTTCCAGCTAACACAAGTGTTGGAAGGAGAGTGACTGAAGGCAATGGAAAAGATAAAATCCTTTATTCCTGTAGTAACAGGATTTATTCCCATTACACTAACTCAGATCCTAGGAACACGTCCTGCAGACTGTTGCTTCCTGTTAATTTAAACACTTAACAAAACTCTCCCTCAAGAGCTGTTTCACAGCAGCTCTTTTTAGGTTCTACATACATGAGGCAGGTAGCAAAGCACTCAGCAAACTTGCAAAATGTTAACATACTCTTTCCAAACAAATACCTTCTCATAGTTCTGGAGAAAGCATTCCCATCCCTTCTGTCCAGGCAATTGTAATTTTCACTGCTCCCAGTTTATTTTCAAAGCACAGATGGATGTGCATGTGAGAGGCAGATCTTCAGTGGACTGGGAGTAGAGTACTTTTGAACAGGTCAAAAGAAAATCTTCACATGGAGAGCTGCCAGTTTAAAACTTACTTCCAAAACAAGAACAATGCTTAGGTAAACTTGTGTGCCTACAGAACTCTAATGGAAATATTTAAACAACACAACAAATGCATACTACCAGATATATCCAATGGCACTACTGCTATACAGGCCATGGAATTAATTTGGAAAAGACTAATTTAATTTATCATGCTATAAAAATGTTTAAATATTGCCTTTAGTTCCTAACAAACTGAAGATTTTTTTTTTTAAATTAGTCTTCTCAACTATGAGCGTAAAACATCACTTAATAAAAGTCTACCACTCCCTTTATTCTGTGCAAGATTTTTAATTTTGATCAATTTGATCATGAAGCTACCTGCAAGGTATCCAAGTAAAATTTTACTTTAAAATACATTCATAATTGAAACTAGCAATTAGGGTGTTGTTAAACTGGGAAGACCTTTCTGGAGAGAAGAGGTTTTTCTACAGCTACATGCAAAATGTTATGTCGGCAGCATAGTAAGGTTGTGTACTCAAAGTTAAAAATAAAACGCTGAAAACCAGAACAATAAATCTCAATTTTTCTTTATATGGTGGAATATTTTTGTTGTTTCTGACAGATTCAACAAGATACCCAGTGTATTTTAAGAAGTGTAAGAGTAGGTGACTTGAGTTGGTTTTCACGTTCGCATTGTTTGGCATCCGTGGATGGTAATCACTATAAAATATCAATTTACCAGAAGTCCAAAAGGTATAAACACTCTTCTGCCCCCTCCCCCATTTGTTCTCCAAAACTCAAAACAAACCGAGCCATGAAGTGTACAGCAAACGTGGCATTCAGCTTTCCATATTCATTTAGCCTACAGTTTCACACCTATGAAATCAAACACACACAGCATGTGAGAAAGTTTTATCATTTTAGAATCAAAATATCCCTTAAAATATTTACATTTTACAGTAAAAAGGATAGCAAAACACAAAGTAATGTACAAGCTTAGGTATTCAAGTTTTTGAAGCATGGAAAATGGTGGGAGAAATGAATTTACTACTACAAATCATATTTTCAACAATTTAGGTTAAAAATGCTTTCTTATTAAAACAAGTGCAGTTTAAAGCATTAACATTCGAGCAGCTCAGCCTTCCAATTTCTGGTCACAAACTGCTTCAGATGCTTGGGAAATACTTGAAAACTAATGAAATACACTTGAATTTTTTTACTGTACTACTGAATAATTTAAAAAAATCCAAACTCTTCACACCACCGACCATATTATCTTCTGTTGTAATGTGTGGATTTTGAGGCTTTGCTACAGTCTTTAAAAACAGTGCAATTTAAAAAGAAGGTTACTGTATGAAAATCACCTTTAAAATTATCAGAGCATCTTAAAACAGAAGAGAGCACAAATTACCAAAGGCAGCAACTATATTGCAGACTTGACTAAAGCCAACTTTCTCAACTAACAAAATTCCTAAGCCTTTATTGCATATTAATAAAAGAAATCTTTAAAATTTTGAATATACAGCAATGTAAAATTTTTAAAAATATTAAACTCCTACTTCTAGCGATAGTTGGTATAATGAAAAAAAAGGATGAGTATTGGTACATCGAGTGGTACCAAAACACAGACTTGTTTCTGCAAAACACCAACATGGAATAAAAAAGATGGCACAATCCTAGCAGGCCTTTTTTTTTTTTTTTTTTTTTTTTATACAAAGTTTTACAACATTACTCTAACAGTTTATTTAAATAGGATTTTAAAAGACTGCCTGCATCTTTTTACCTTTTGCTTTTAGTTCTGTCACTGTGGTCCCTATGTCTCTCTCTGTTCTTTTCACTTTCTCGTTCTCTATGCTTCTCTTTGCTTTTCTCCCTCTCCTTATCTTTTTCATGAGCCTGTTCTTCACTTTTAGGCTTCTCTGTCTTTTTTTCTGGATTTCTAGTCTCTCTGGGGCTTTTTCCATCAGCAGCCCTATCACTGTGTGGAGATCGCACTCTTTCTTTGTCTCTCTGTCCCTCCTCTCTACTCTTCCTCTCTCTCTCTTTTTCCTGATTTCTGTCTCTGCGTCTGTTTCTCTCAGAATCTTGCTCCCAGTATTTTTCGTTGCTCCATTCTTTTTCATGTCTCTCTTTTTTTTGGTGATGGGTTTCACCATAAAGTCTCTGTCGATCATTTTTTCCTCTACTGAACCCTCTCTCCAAATGCTGTTCTTCTCTGCCCCAAGGATCGCTGTGGCGTCTTTCCGGTCTCCTACTGTCTTTAGTCTGAAAAAAATTTTCTGGTCCCAAAAATCTTGATTGTTTGTGAGCCACTGGTAGCCCTTGTGCAATGGGTCCAGCATAATGTGGTGGCTGACCTGATAAATGAGCTACTGGTGGCCATGGCATCATTGGATTTTGAGGAAAACCAAAGCCAGGAGGAGGAAGAAGCGGAGGTGGTAAATGAGGAGGAAATCCAAACATAGGATTGTTTTGCTGAGGGAAGTTATGAGGTGCAGGAGCCTGAAACTGAAATCCAGGTGGATTAGGTTTAGGATGCTGAAAATTCTGCTGCGGAGGTGCAACAGATGGGAAGCTGCCACTTGTAACAGGGCTTGGGACTTTGGAAATAAATTCAGAACGAGAAGAATTTTCAGTTTCAAAATGAGATGAAGTTGCTGCTGGTCCTCTTCTAAATGAGTTCACTGTTTCAATGTTTTGCATCAGTGCATCTTCCTGTGAGTGTTTGTTTTCTTCTGCTTGTGATGCAACTGTGCTATCTGCTTTAGCTGCAGCTGAACTGAACTGCGTCTCATTGGTTTGCAGATCACTTTGATACAGGTTTAAGCCCACTTCTCCAGAAGACTGTTTATTCTCTGGTTCTATTTGATCATTTCCTGAAGGATTCTGTCGGTCTTCACTTCTGCTAACATCTCCATCCTTGCTTTCTGAAGTATTAGTCTGCTGGCTTCGTCCAGCTGCCTGTCGTGGGTCTCTTTTAAGATTAATAAATGGTGGTGATTTAGAGGTACTGGCAGTGGTACCTTCAGCAGAACCTACACTAACATTGTTCTCATTGGGTTTTTTCCCTGCATTTGATGAGGAAGAAAAGCTGGAATTTGTGCTCCTTTTAACTTCCTGTGAAACACTATCCTTGTCTGGTACCTGCCACTTTGGGTCATTTTCTTTACTTTCTTCAGTTTCTTTATTCTGTGACTGAGCAGATAAATTTGCTAAAAATGCTTCTGTGGAGACATCTGGAGGTTTTCCCTTAAGACTCAACCCTATCAAAGAACCAGTACTTTTTGCAGAACTTGAGGTCCCTGCAGCTGCTGTATCCACAGTTACAGCAGTATTAGTGGATTCCTGAAGATCATCCACACCAGTCTTTGCTTCGCTAGCTTCAGTAGTTATATTAGCAACATCCATGTTTTCTTCTTTCAATGTTGCCTGTTCATTTAATAATGGTATTTCTTCACTAGGACCTGCTTCTGACTTGCTGTGTTCATATACCTGCCCTGTCGTACCCAAGAGACTTTGAAGAATATCATCTACTGGCAATGGTTTATTTGCTAGTTCCAGAGTAGAAGGCTGATTTTCCCATCCAACCAGGACTCCAGGAAGAAACCTGAGAGGCTTCGGTGGTTCATGTTTGGTGCTTTCCACCAATGGTTCAACAACTGCTGGAACATCCTCTATATTAGACTGCTGAAGTTTATTTCTCTGCTTGTGAAGCACAGTTGTGAAGGAATTGAAAAAATTATTTTCCTCTTCTTCTAGTGCCAGCTCGTGATGAGAGACTTCAGGTTTGCTGGGCTTGCTTTTCTTCTCTGGTGGCAAGCTACTCAAGGTACTTTCAGCAGCGTCATCTGCAAAACTACTAGTAACACTTGAAACAGCAGCAATCTGCCTCTTCATTTTCTGGCGAATTATCAATCCCAATAATAAATTTGGTCGATGTATTTCAATCCCTGTACAAAATTGTAACAGCAATTTATCATCTCTTTAGTTAAAGGCAATCATTTCAACAAAAATATCTCCCATATTCTCACAATATATTATAGAAAGTAATAATTTTTTTAAATTTGAAATGTCCATTGTTAAACATAACAAACAATACTTAAAGTAACAAAAATGTATTTCCAACATTAAAAATTACCAGTTCAAATATTGCAAACTGTTTTAAGTATTATATTGCCTGCTATAACTTCCAAAGAGAGAATATGAGACAGTGGTACGGGATATCTAGTCTCATTGGAGATGCACAAAAGTTAAACATTGTGTTTGTCTAACACAAATTAGCTACAGTCTAGTCACAGTAATAGCATAGCACAAGAGGGGAAAAAAAAGTAAACACCAAGTCTCCTCATCAATTTGCATTAGTCATACTTCTTCAAAGATTTACCAAGAGTGAATTTCCAAAATGATTCCCACAGTCCAGGAAAAGCACTGTGTTTTAAGTTACATTATTACCTATCCCTTCACTATGCATTTTGTTCTGTATAATTTAGGTTCTTGCAAAAAAATTATCAACTGTAGCTCATTCTCTATTGATTTCAGCCCTGCCTATCTCAAAAAGGAAGATCATCCACAAATTTTTATAACCAAGATAAACTGATAAAAAATAACTCAGCTGTAAGCAGAACAGCTGAAAGCTATTTTAGGACTTTTTCTTCCTAGGTCATCTATGTTTTAAACTTTCAATGTATTTTTTTAAGGAGCTTTGGAATACTTGAGAAAAAAAGAATTAGCACATTTCAAATAAAGAAAAATACTATTTTACAGTGAGAGTATCAATTTGGAACCCAGTATAATTACAATAGTCCACTTCCGTAACTGAGCTTACTGCCATTGAAATCTACAAAGCCACCTGGATTAGAGAAGGAAGTAGAAGACATGAAACAAAGTTATACATAGTAATTTTTTTAAACATCAACAATTTAAAGTATCAGAAAAATCTAACAATGGGAAATTAATGTATTTTCAAGGAAACTAATATAATAATACTATAGCAAACTCATTACATGCTGGAATAAAATAGCAGGTATTTTTTAATTTAATTTCCTCTTAAATTTCTGTTGCAAACTTCTTTTAAGTAGCATTATGATGATTAAGTTCCAAATTCCAAGCGGTACTTACCAGGCCCATCAAAAGGCACAAGGTGATGAGGGACTTTATCTGAGGAACCTAGAGGGATGAGGTACAAATCTTTCACTTGCTTCATGTTATTGGCTGCTACACCATAACGTTTTCTGCTGCTGAAATAGGCAAACAACAACGCATAGGAGATCTGATCCTCTTCAGTTACTGGGGTAAAGCGAACTACACAGATCTCCTGTTTACAAGAAGAGAAAGAAAAACTGGTTAAGTACATTTTTCGGTGAAATGTTGTTTAACGGACTGCTCTTTATTTAAAAGCACAGTTCAGAGAAGAAAAAGCCTCCTCAGTTTTGCACACTGTAACAGTACCAAAAATGAACGGTAACACTTGAGAAACGGTTTTGCACACTGTAACAGTACTGAAATGGAAGGGTAAGACTTGAGACATGTGAAGTGGCACTCAGGACAAGTTACTGTGTCAAAGGAATACAGGTATTGTCAAACAGCAAATGACAGGTTGTGGTTAGACAGGAGGAAAATAAACGCCAGCAGCTGCCATTCGTCCCATTCAACATAGCCGTCAGATATCCTTAAAGTGTCATGTATTTCACAAACGTTTCAAAGAGAAACAAAACAAGTATCTTTAGGATGACTCAGATGTACATTAAACAGCAAGTCTTTAATTTGTAAAATTTTTACCTTGGTCCCTGAAGCTTTGATTTTTTCTACATAATCCCAGACGGTGTGAGGAGATATCCTTCCACCTACTTGAATACTATCAGGTAAATCCTACAAGAAAAGACAACAGAAATCTGAATCCAACATAAATATTGTGATAAATCCTTCATCCAGTATCTGCTTCCTATATTCAAAACATACTTGGTTCTTTTACTTCTTAAATTATAATTTTAAAATATCAGTAGAAGTTACAACAGTAGAAACAAATTAATTTAAACTTTGGATATTTAAATTAATATTCTCAGTGTAAAGTCAATGATATGCAATAAATTAGTTATCATTCAATACTGTTCATTTATACCTCTCCAAAACTATTCTTTTCAGTAACATTAACTGTCAATAGAACTGTACTGTGTTCTAGAAACACTCAACCTATCTGTAAGATCAAACTGCAATGAGAGCTCCACACCTATGTATTTAATAAACTTTCAAAAATTTTCATCCTGAGGGGAAAACATAACCTACACATGCATGTATATACAGACGTAAATTTGTTCTTGGATACTACAAGCAGCATAAACAGACTTTCAGATCATTCAAAAACACCTAAGAAAAAAGTTTTTTGAAATAAAGCAGAGGAGTTTTGAAAAGAACATCCTACTCATAAACCAATTCTTTAGTATTAAGATTACTGCATACCCTGCACTTCCCTGAAGACTGACAGCAAAAACTAAAGACAATCTAATCAATTGAAGACCTAAGTCCTTTTGATTAGAAAACTGATGCTTCCTGTGTAACGGGCAAGAAGTAACATTGAACCTTATGGGCTCTCTGCTATTAATTTTACAGAAGAATGAAGACAACTACTAAAAGAAGTTGCATGCTTTTCCTGCCTCTCAGATACTGAAGAGAATGTTCCAGAAATTTTTTTTTTTTTAGGGATAATTTAGGACCAGAATTGCCACCAGAGAGGCAAAAATAATAAACCCCATTACACAGGTTTCTGTTGTAAATAAGATGAACTATAGATACATTACTGAGTAATACTTTACTTCAAAATACAGACCTTAACCTACATCCTCCCACAAATATTTTACTCAGTACAGTGATCATGCTTCACTGTCTTTCATCATTATACTATCATACAATGTATGCAAGTTGCTAAAGTTAATAAATGAACTGTTCATTCTTTACAGTAAATATAAATACCTCTGTTAAATATTCAAAAGAGCCAGAAACTGGATAAGCCTTAATAACAAACTTTGCCACTGAAGGCATATTGATAAAACCCTTCCAGATGAAATTCAGGCGTGCCAGAAACAGACTTTCGCATTCCACAGTACCGGGCGTTTCCGACCTAAAAAAAAGACAAACAAAACCCCACTTTGTTTGCAAGATGATATATTACACAAGATAATGTGAATCATAATTTTTCTTTATAAAAAACTGTGTTACTAAGAATTTTCTTTTTCAATCAAGCATCCTACCAAGAGATAGGCAGACAACTACATTTCTCATCTTCCACTGGAGTAGATATATGGTACAGGAAGGAGAGGCAGATAAGCAGTACATTAGTTCACTACTGTATCTTTTAAAAACAGAGAAGTTATTTAGTCCAAGAGTTATTAAACGTTACTGAAGGGGACACAAACATATATAGGGGCTGCAGAGCCAGCGAGACTTTCCCCTGACACAGGGAGGAATGAAGACAAACTGCCTGCTGGTCTACCCTACTTTCCTAACTCCTACATTTTGTTGCAACACTGTCTGTCCACCATCCGAATGCCTACATGCCCCTTCCTTCTCCTTGCCCCACAGGCTGGCTCCCAATCTCTTCTCACCCATGCATCACTTTCACAGCTTCTGTGGGTACCACCTCCCAATTTCACCTGAACAAAACTGCCTTTCCTCCCTTCAAAAAAAAGCCTCAGTTTTGTCAACAAAGCAGATGCAAAAACTAAATGGGAAGACGAATAATTTCACAGGACAGTGTTTCTTAACCTGAGGGTTTCCTTGTGGAAAAGATTATGCATTTCAACATTTCCCAACATGTTGCTATCAAAATATTCTAGGCATGCTATTAGCGGTTTTAAGCAGGATGCCCAGTAGTAGCAGATGTTGTGCTGTTACAGTAACATGTAACCCTACATTTATTTCTGTCAGTACAAGACACTGCAGATTCCAAGTTTAGTCCACTGTCCTTGGTAAAGGATCACATTGTCCCAATAAAGGCAAAATTTCAGCATGAACTCTGGTCAATTCTAAATAACTGGGAGTTGTTTTTTCTAGAAAACCCTCCCTCAAACCAGAAACAAGCAGCCGCATAAACTGCAATTTCCTCTTTAGCGAACAGCAGAGTCTAAGAAGAAAATGAAGAGGGGGCTGACAGCAAATATAGCAAAGCATCAATCAAGCTGCTGTTACCTGTCAAGTCTAGAAAAGCACTGCTTTGAGATTTGAAAGTAGTCTGATTTCTCAGTGCAAATGCTCTTTTTACAGCAATCTCAAATTCCCTGGCTTTATATATATACACAAAGACACACACTCATTTGAATGCAGCACTCATTCGAATGCAGCACTGTTCAAACTACATTCCTTAAGAGCAAAATACAATATGAAATCTATATCCTGATTTCTTTTAATGTGAATTCTTTTTAGACCTTGTTGCATAGTAAACATAGTTTACTTTTCCCTAAGAGAAAATGTAGTAATTAGAAGTCTGCAATCACAACAATAAAAATAGTATTATTCATATGCACACTTACTCCAGCAGAGAACCCCATTCTTACGATGTATACAACTTCAAGTACACAAATGGATTAATGAAATGCAATTTAAAAATTAGCTTTAGACATAATAGCTTAACAAGATTAATAATGTCTTTCATTTAAAAATACTGTTTCTGCAGTTTGTATTACTTTGGGAGAGGTGTGAATGATTTTGATGAGTCTTGCTTATCATCTTCCAGTAATTCTGAAGCTAAAATACTTGATGTTGAGGAAAGTGCATCCGCAATACTCTCAGCTTCATTGTCTGACTGTTTCCGTGCAACTCCAACAGACACTTTCACTTTTTTCGCAGAAAGATCATCAGTAGGTGGTGCCATTCGTCCTGCAGAGAAGGAATTGCAGCAGTTTTAATTTTTTATTAAAGAAACAAAAAGAGCATTTCCTCTGAACACATGGAAGACACATCAAAACCACTACATATTGCCATTGAAGTGGGATAGGATAAGGAATTCATACATTTTATACCTATTTATACATGTTATAAATTTATCCATTGTATATGTTTATACAGTACTATACATAAATATTGACGCTGTAATGGCACAGAATAAAGAAATGAGGAATCAACACTAGTATGCATATCCATTATAGGAACTTCTTTCTCTGCAGTCTTTTTTATAAAAAAGAAGACAAGTTTGTGCCAATAACCTATCATTTTAGTACTGTCTCTTTTGTAAATTATGAAGTAGAGCACTGCTTCTACAACTTTCAAACTAGGTTAAGAACCACATTTATTTACATATGATTAATGACATTTATGACTGAAAATTATTATAGAGGCATGATACATTTATTTTCATGTGCTTTTCCAAATACCTATGCAGATTTTGCAGTTAAGATCAAAGAGATGATTTTTATGTTGACTTGTGGTGTCCGGAGATGCAGATTCATTTATTTCTTTATCTTTTTCAGCTTCGTCTGACTTCTCAAACAACTTCATGTTAGGTTCCTAAGAAAAGTCAAATATATTTCAGTTAGCCTTTTTTCCCACTCTGTTAATATCCAGAGCTAATATTGCCATTCATATTGCTTTAATGTTTTATAGTGTTTTCTCCCCTTCAGACATAAAGCTCTCTGCTTCAGCTGTATGGCCTAAAATGCTATCACAAAATCACAAACGTATTAAAAGAATTAATTGGTATTCTCAAATATCTTTGGGTAACATTTAGAACATTTTCTAATTTCTACTTTCTATTTTCTACAATTGCCAGAATTCATCATACTGTCACAATACGGAAGGAAAAAATCCAACTAATTTACCAGGCCCAGAAATAAAAGTCAGTAAGGATCAAAGAAAAACTGAACTCAAAAGAGACCTAACACATAATTACAGATCTGAACAACAAAATCATAAAGAAAACACTTCACAACCATATCATCTATGAACTAAATACAATGTGGTGTCATGCTTTCTTCTATACCTGAATTTCCATTACTTCCTCTTGTTCTTTCATCGGTGTTTCACTTTCAATTTCTATTTCTCCTTTGTGAGTAATTTTTGTGATAGGTCTTCTTTCAACTTCTCTCTGTTCTTTCTCAATCATTTCAATTGTCTGTGAAAACAGGAAGTTATATGTAGCTATTCTCAAAACATAAAATTTGGAAATCCACAAATATAAGAGATAAACTGGAATGGCATTAGGAAAACCTCTGGAGGAAAAAAATAATATATTTTTATTTTGCAAGTGTCAAGTAGTTTCATATAGCAAACATGCAAGTAGCCCACCTAACTTCTCCTGCGGTGCAGCAAATACTTACCAGGCATGTATTTATACAAGTTATAAAGCAAACCTTCAACACTAAATTAAAATATCAATAATTCTGATTTTCTNGAGATAAACTGGAATGGCATTAGGAAAACCTCTGGAGGAAAAAAATAATATATTTTTATTTTGCAAGTGTCAAGTAGTTTCATATAGCAAACATGCAAGTAGCCCACCTAACTTCTACGGTGCAGCAAATACTTACCAGGCATGTATTTATACAAGTTATAAAGCAAACCTTCAACACTAAATTAAAATATCAATAATTCTGATTTTCTAAGAGCTAAACTAAAAAAAAAAACCAACAAAAAAACACCTTAACTCTTTTCCAATAATAGTAGGGACAATGAATGATATAAAATACATGCAGATTAGCATTATTTTTTCAAGAGCTTGCTTTTTAATACATACACCTAAACCTTCACCTCAAAGAAAAAACATTTAAAGGTATTCTTAAAACATTCTTAAAAGTAATGGATGTGCTAATTCTGATCAGCACTGCTGCTTTTATTGCTCTGTTGCAATAAAATAAAATAAAATATAAACCATTATTTCTAATATTGCTTCTTAAGGCACATTTCCACATCTTAAATCAAGAAGTGTTGGCTGTTGCAAATATTTTAAGCCTGGTTTATTAAGGAAACAAGGATTCTACGATGCTTTATCTGCCTGCCAAATCCCTACAGTTACTTTTGAACAGCCTGGGAAATTAAAAAAAAATAAAATTAAGCAGCAGACAATGTCTTGCTTAAACAGGAAAATGAAAAATATAGTCAAATGATGCATATTTATTTTACATGCTGTATTCCATTTCAAGTTCTAGAAATTTTGAAGTATTTCTCCTAAATAACTAGGACCCTAGTAATTTTTTGAACAGCATACACATTTGTTTTGAAACTCTTTGTCAAAGCAGTGGAATACAATTACGCATGGTCTGTTTTCAGTATTTCAATAATGTTTATAAAAACAAATGTAAAAAAGATGCACTGGAAAAGACAGACTTTGGATAGTTACAGAATAATCAAACTTTTCATGTCTTTATAGGCCTTCGAAACAACTTCAAGATAATTGAATAATCCAACAACTGGATTTTTGCATAGAAACTAACAAAAAGTTGTCATGATTCATAAAGAGGTCTAGTCACAATATGTAATGGAAAGAAAAAAACACAGGAATAATTACTACTGCAATGCACATTGCAGTCTCTAAAACAGCATCGTACCATACTGAATCAGTTATCAGAGAACATTCATTCCCAGAACATAGAATTCAAAAGGATGAATTTCCATCTATAATGTGTTACTCTACATACTCATTATTTTTTATCAGAAATCATCTGATAAAACCCACAATTCCTGGTATCATAAAATCCAAACACAAAATGCATAGCAGTTAACACTATGCAAATATCACGCTTTTAGGTTCTCTGATGTGGCATATAAATACCAAAGATTCTGCCAACATAAACCCAGATTTAGTAAACTAGAAGACTTTTAATGGCCATTTCCAAGCAGCTGCAGTTATCATTGGACCAAATGCCCAATAAAGAGGGCATTTCTATAGGCAAGAAAAAGGCATTTTCTATAAAAGTAATACAGTTTTTCATATTTCTGCTTCTCCTACTAAACTGTCAACACAGCTATAAATATAGTGTAACTTTCAGTTTCAAGAAAAGTCATGCTCAAAGTAACCTAACAATCTTCCTACACTTTCTTGGTTTTTTTTCTCTGTTTTCCCTCTAGGCTGCTTTTCAGACTGGCAGATCAGGTTTTCAGCTTCGAGTTTACTTCTTGGAGGGTGATTTGTCATGCTCCATCAGTAAGCTGGAAACAACACCAGTTTGGTTTGGTTTGCCCAAACAGATCTCTCTCCCTCTTTAAAAAATGGATATCTCTAAAGCTCTAGCAAGAGCTTTAAAATGTTACAGAAAATATGGACAAAGAAGCCTTCACTCTTGAGACAGAAGAACAAAGAACAGCAATACAGTTGCACGGCAAAGGAAAATGCATGGTTTCCCCCTTTCAAAAATTGACTATACTTCTTTCACTTCTCTCCTAACAACCTCTTTGGGTTTTGAATACTAAAGAAATTGTAGAGATCCTCCTGCTTAGTCACAGTTGCTTTGTACAACATGCATTCTGTTTGTTCTGCACACACTTAATCTGCAAACAGAAGTTACACATGCTTAGGCTGTCAATTAAACAACATAAGTTCACAAATCTCACATGTCTGTTTTCTCTCTGTCTCCAGGCAGCCAGTTCTTTGGAAGCCAGTTCTTCTGGACTCATTTTTATTAGATGGTCTGGAGTAACTTCTCCTTTCAACACTTTCTTAAATAATATCTAGAAGAAAACAGAAAAGTAACTATTGTTATCAAGACAAAAACAGCTTGCAGCAGGAAATACATCAGAGAAGCAACGTACAACATGCTTTGTACAGCTATAGTGATTATGCGGGTTTGTTTCTTCCCCTGCAGGAAGTAGTACCAGATTTTATAACCTAAAAAGCTTAATTCCAAACCTCCATTTATTCTTCATAACAATGTATCCACATATACACTTAATGATTAGATGTATAAATCAACAGTTGTTTCAAAGGAGAAAGTGAGTTATGTCCACTGCAGCAGTAACTCAGACATTTTTGGTTTTTTAAAAAGGTGCAAATCCTCTGTATTATACAACAAAGAGAAGATAGTATCAAAGAGGATGTCTACACTTCTTGACCGAATCAAGTCCTAGGGTAAAAGAAAGAAAACCAACTAATGTAGGGGTATGAGCAAAGAGAAGGCAAAAGTTAACTGTTAAGAGACAAGTTAGCCTATTCACGTAATTTACAGTTGGATAACTGTAAAGGCAAAATACTACAAACAAAGCAACTTGATCGGAATACCTGATAAAAGGACAAAAGACAGAAGCTGAGGAGGTATGATATTGACTAATGAGCTCATAGAAAGCAGAAAAGAAAGTGAAGATCAAGCTTGAGAAATCTGGGTATGAAAAAGCATGGTGAGACAAGATCCCAGACAGAAAAACAATTAGTGCAGTAAACACTAAAGAGTTATGGGGGAAAACAGGAACATCCAAATAAGAGATCAATGGTGAAGATAAACACAACCTAGGCAAGCTATATACATTACACTTTGAAACCCAGCAATAAAATGTACAGTGAGAGCAAAGAGTTGAATAATTAATAATGAGGAAAAAGAAGAGAGGGGACACTGAGTGCCCAAAGAACAAATAACATCAAAGAAACAGAAAAAAATATTAAAAAACCCCCAAAACAGGTAAATTGCAGTAGGATTCATAAAGTATCTACATAGAAGACTGTTCCTTTAATCTACAGCAAATAAAGGATTTCTGTAAAGCACAACAGACAAATTTCACATACATTATTTTTAGGATCTTTTAGATTGAACATTAAGCTTCTGTATTTGTTCTTATACTTTGCATCAGTGTCCCGAAAAAACGAAAACAGCTCTCTTTCAATCCTTGTGGCAACTTTTGCTGCTCTCTCCTCGGGAATCTTTAAACTGGAGTCTGTCAATCTGTGAGAAAACACAATGGCAAAAATTACCAAATGCTTCCAAATAATATTTTTTCCTCTTCTTTCCAAATGAAAATATTTCCAAACAAAAATTAATAATTTATTTATGTATTTTTACCTTTTCATCAGAATTTCTTTAAGAGACTGCTTGACACTTTGTCTTATCTGATCAGCAGAAGGTTTGGAAGCTGGCACGGCTGGCAGGTGTGTTGCACTAATGGATCCTTTTTCATTTTTCTTTTTCCTAATTTCTTGTTTCTCATGAACACCTAACAAAACACAGTTAAAAACTGTAAAATTCTCAAGCCACTTTTATAAACTTTTACTCTTGCTGGAGTTACTGTCATGAAGTTTTATTTTTAAACTGCTAAGAACTGACCTTCAAAAAGAAGGAACAGACCTACAGAGTGAATGGTTTTTGACAGGTTGAGGGTTTTTTTCTTCTTTGGTTTAGATTTTGTGTTACTTAGATTAATCCATAAAAAAAAGCTTCCTTGGCAGAAACAAACAGGGCCACTGCCCTTTGTTTTAAGGTATTTTCTTCTACGCTAAACCAAGATGACCAGTGTTTATTAGTTTAATCTTAAGTAAGATTTTTGACTCTGAATTTTTAAACCCACATAGATTAGTTTTTCAATGAATAAACTGAAAAATAATATACTGTGAAGCACATATCATAAGCATAGTAAGTTTAACTTTAAAATCCCTTTTTTCATTAAACTTTGCATTTCTGTATCTGTTGGCCATCAAAATTATTTCAATTATAATAATCTCAGCTTCTGACTCAGAACACTCTTAAAACAAGGTCATTATAAGGATTGTGTCACAAATAATCCAAATAATGGATAAGTTAACCAAATTAAAATCATTAAAGCAAAATTATTAATTTTCAGAGTGTCAACTGAAAGGTCATCTGTCTCCACATGTGAACACATCACTAATTTTGAGCAGTAGCCTTCTATTTAGGAAAGCAATGGCAAATAAATAATACTACTTTTTTCACTTTCCACTCTGGAAAAAGAAACAAATTGAAGACCAATGAAGATCTAACTGGAGAGTTCGATTGTAAAAAGAAGTCTGTCTTTATTATTACTTTCTGCTATTGAGTGCAACTTAAAATGCATTAACACCAGAAGCAAACTTAACTATACTTTCAAGTGGCTACAAAAAGGCAGATTTTCTTTTCTGTTGGGCAGATAGTGTGGGTGGATCAACTCTCATGAATCCAACTCTGATTCCAATCAAAATTACCGGCTTCCCTTTCCTTGCCAGCAAGGTGGTGCAGACCTAAGAGCTCTTTGCCATTCTGTGCTGTGATCTACAGTGTTCCCGTGCTGGTCTTGTTAAGTACAGCAGCTCTAATAACGCTTTTATTTGCTCAATACATATTTTTGCTCATCTCCTCCTCCTCAGAAGGATGAAGAACTGGACTAAAACCTTTCAAAAACCGTAGCCTGACAGGATCAGGGGAAACGGAAAACCTTCACATGCCAGTAACACTTTTGCAACATTTCAAATGTCTGATAACAAAGTCCCACAGCAGGCAAGTGATGGGCAAGATCAGCAATAAACAATGCCTTTATAAGCATAATTCAAAGCAGTCAACAGATTAAGACAACTGTGCTGCTTTAATTTTATGCTAATCATCCTAAATGAGACTACCAAGTGTCCTCTCTTTTTAAAAATGATTTTGAGATTAACGTCTATTCTGAAATTGTTGCTGTATTGTCAGTATAAAATACTTACATTTAGATTCACATTTAACGCTGATATTTTCAACTCTAATGAGAGTTTCTAGAATGTATTGGCATTGGCAAAAAAACAGAAGGGCAGAATTATGTATTTTTTAGACAAAAATTCAAGGCTTGAATTTAGGAGTTAAAGATGGTTCTCACACAAAATCTCACTGGCTTTGCTGCTGAGATTTCAGTTTGAAATGACAACAATTTCACATTATCACGATCTTAGAGGAATAATGCTTCCTGGAAGGGAGTTGGGGAGAGGACAGAGGTTGCTGGGAGGGGAAACACGTTCCTTCAATCTTTCAAATAAATTTAGATAAAAATCTGATGACTCAGTGTGCAATATAGTGTTCCCCTTTGAAATGAGTTGATAAAATTGATAATTTGTGCAAAATACATCAGTAAGTCAAAATATAATTCATACAGAAATTAAAACACTTTTACATACACTAAGTATTTCATAGTATTTTATGGAAGAGTATTTCCAAGTCTCATGCAATGTGAAATAAAGTTTAATACAGAGATGTCTATGTACTTTTCTCCCACTCTTGATTACGTGAGCATCCTCTACTGTTGAAACAGGAAACACACCTCTACATAGGAAGCATTTATCTACTACCAAAAAAAATATTTAAAAAAAAAAAGAGAAATAAAGATCATAAACATCATGGGAACAAGCTCTCCAGATCACTGTCATTTCTACAATGGAATGCGGTTTGAAAAACTGATACTATAAAGAAAGTTATCATCCTTCACATATATGTGAATTACAGTGTGCAGTACTTCACCAAACCTCAGTACCTGATTTTGTGGACCTTTCTGCCATACTAAGGGATTCTTTACTTATTTTTTCATTTTTATCTTCAGGGGACCGCCGAGGAATTACACCAGTTTGTGGTCCTTTCCGAGCAGGAACATGCTGCCCTTTTTTAGTATCCAAGTCTCTGGACTCTGACAAGTTCTTCCCATCACCAGATTCCTGAAATAAATATTAACACATGTTAGCACACTACTGTTACAATCAACCACCACATAATTACCACATATTTTTCTTTTTTTTTTAATACCGTATACCCTCAATGTGTGCACCATCATATAATATTTTCTGAAGAGTTATCGAACAAAATTTCAAATTACTGCCAAGCATTGCAGTCTCTTTTAAATACTGCCTGAAGACACAACACAGACAATTTGCACTTCAGCTCTGTATTGAAAAACACTATGTTTTATTTTAATACGCAAGGGATACAAAGTAATATCCCTTAACTAGTTTTAGCTATATATCCACAGATATCACTGATGTTTAGAAAGCATATGTAAGCCAAAATTAAGAAAAATAGCTTACATGTCAGAGTTTCAATACTACTATTCAGAAATAAGACAGAATTGATGATTATGTTATCATGAATATGACACTATATACTAAAGGACTGAAGAATTGTCTCCAATACTCTTTGCAAATTATTCTTTGGCTAGTAAAATCAGACACAAAACACACAGTCTGAAGTAAAAGCACTCAAAAGTAAAACACTGTTGTCATATTGTCTTACAGATATTTAATATATCTGCAGTTTATAACATACAGCAAATTGCCAGATGTCCTATAATAAATTTAGAAATCCAAAAGAAAAATGCACTAAGTTATTCACCACTTCTATATACACCTGTATGTATAGTTTAATATACACATCCAGGAGTTGGACTTTGATGATCCTTAAGGGCCCCTTCCAACTCAGGATATTCTATATGCATATGAAATGCACATAAACCTGTTCAAGTATAAGAAGAGTTTAGCAATATCATCTTGAAGATGTCATGCCAGTAAGAAAATGAAGTAACTCTGACAATAAAAGAGCAGTTATAGATTCACAAAGATGTTTGAAACACAATCTATTAACTAGCAATAGGACAGGAAAAACCCTTCTAATCCCAATAATTAAAAGAACTTACAGTACTAAGTTAAGACTCACCCGTCTGAAGATTTTGACTCTGTGCTTCCCAGTGTCCTCCATTTGCTTGGTTTTTTCAGCTGTCGTGTTTAGATTACTAGCAGGTGTTTGCTTTGACATCCCCAGTTTTTCACACTCTATTGCTTTTTCTTCTCTATGCTCAAGTTTCACTGGAGTATCTGGTACACTTTGATCAAAACACTCCATTTTTTTGTCTTCTTCAGCACAGCATTTCACACACACATACTCTTTATCTTCTTCACCCATCTGCTGTGCTTGAGAAAGGCTCAGTCCAACACAATCACCATGAAACCAATCATCACATCTACCACAACCTACCATAAACCTGGAAACAAAATAAGACATGTCAGTGAAAACTGTGAAAGAAGACTATAAAAGAAGATGCAACAACTTCAGCAGAATATACCACACTTATTCTGACTTGTGCATCTCAGCAATTTGTTCTTACCTGGCAAGTGATTTTCTTTGTAGCTTTACATCCATCTCCAGCCTTACGACATGGTATGATCTTCCTGAGAAATATTGGGTTTGGCCTTTTTGCCTTTTACCGTAGTCCAAGAGACTATCAAAACCTCATTATATATATGTAATTTGCTCCCCGAATCCTACCAATTTTTTTTCAAACTATTATTAAAGCTAGTATGAAAGTTTAAAAAAAAAAAACAACAAAACACCAACTCTCAGAACTAGTATACTTATTTGAAAATACTTGAAAATTTTCCTGCCAGACCATATTATCCCTGCTTTCCTTAAATATGGTCATCATCCTAACATCACAAATGTTATCAACTGCCAACTTCCACAACAGTACAAGGTCTTTAAGTGTTTTGACAAATACAATGAGCACAGGCACAGCAACCTATTCTAAATTAGTTGGTATTTTACATGTCATTCCTTAGATCATTATTACTAAATTATTTCTAGGAAGTTACTTTTTATTCTCTTTACTGGTGAATACAGGGCCAGGAGTTCAGCTTCCAATATCATCAGTCCAGCTTGCAGTGACTGTTTTGTTATGTTCTAAATAAGGTACAGCACTTTTATGTTGATCGGTTATTTTAAATAGCTATTACTTCTGAATCAAAAATGTTTCAAACACTAAAATGACCACTATTTAAAGGACACCTCTCAACTCACAAGTCAACTGCTTCATTATTTTAAAAGCAGAATCAACTTCAGATACAGATAGTATTTTCAAAGTGCTGTATAGATCACTTGGCCTAACATAAAAGCATAATTTCTGACTATTTCGTGGAAGTATTTTGAAAACTTAATCATGTACCACTAGTAAATCACTGCACCCATAGGTACAATTTCCAGTGCAACTATTTGTGAAAGATGTGGAATTTGTGAAGTTACACAGGCTAAACACCTCAAAAAACCTACTTCAGACTTACACGGTATGTTTTTTTACAATTCCTTCTTATAATAATGAACCTGGCACTATTACCAAATGCTTTCAAATGATGTAGGAATGTCTCTTGCATTATCCACTTAGACTTTATCTCTCCTTTTATATTTTTTGGTTTCTTTTTTTTTCCCCATTTTATTTGTTTCATTTCTTGTTTTCACTTTGTTTTTTATTTACATAAACTATATTAAAGGTATGTACTATTACATAGTCTGGTTGAATAAAATCTAGAAAGAGTGCAAGTGTACTATGAAAAGTGCAAGCTGTTAATACGGAAAAACTATTTACCGAATTCCTAGATTTTGAATTCCATGGAAGACAGACCTGATTTAAAAAGTAATTAATGAAAACCTACTTGTTTCAGCAATATATTTAACAAACTAAATACACTGACCTGCAAACCCCATTTCTTTGATCTAATACCTTATAAATCTCTTCTGTAAGACAATTCCACGGAACATGATTCCTAACCTCTGTATGTCCCTATTCAGGCTAAGATCTGCTGACTTACCAACTCTGCAGGATCATATAAATATTACAGAAGGTAATATTTAGAGCAACTCATTCTCCAGAACTGCAAATAAATGTTCCAGGTGGCTTGATGCAGGTATTGTATTCAAGAATACAATACTGGTATCTCAAGAGATGAGAATTCTTATTAACAGGAGATGTTTGAAACAAGAGAACAGAAGGAAAAATTGTATCTTTATGTTCTGTCCTTCCCTACTCAAAATACATCAGGATTAAATTCTGTTGAAGAAAATAGTATTTTGATGCAAAATGAGTGAGAAGTTTTAAATTTCCAGCAGATTGAGAAAAAGCCTACAATGACGTTTGTTAGATTTGAAGAAACTGGGTTTTAATGTAGTTTGTGAAGAAAACTATTTTCTCATTTTTAATTTATTTCTTTTTCTGAGCTGCAAGTACATTGACAGTATTACTGGTCACTAACAAACAATATCTGTCCATCTACTTCATGATTTCAACTCCGAAGGGAGACATTCCTTCACATTTTGTCAACCTCTCAGATTTTCAATCTCTTTTCAGATCCACATTCCAGCAAAGCTCAAATACAAGAGGTAACAGTAGGGGACAATTACTTCCGATGGTCTTACCAGAGTAATACCATAGAATTCAAAAGCGCAACAGAAAAATAAAGAAGCGATGGGACTTCTACACAAAGCTGATTGCTCCTTTCTGAGAGCCTAGAGCCAAACGTGCAAGGGCAGAATTTATAGCATGAGCGCCTATTTCACAACTGCAAGGGTCCACAAGCAGATGCTTTACAGAGGACACATCCTGTACCATTGCAAGCAATTACTAGTACAGCTCTGGGAACACCGAAACCAGCTGCAAAAAATTCTGCAATTTACATTTTCTGCAAAGCTGAAGTAAGATCGAAGCATACAGTGAGGTGCTTCCTGCTTAAAGGATATTTTGGTGTAATAAAGAATTAATGCTTTTTGTTCAACAATAGAAGGAAGCCACAACTGCTACTAATTGAATTTTTATTAAAATATATGGGTTTTTTTCACCAGTTTGTAAATTCAGGCATTGGAGACCAATTTGTTAAATAAGGAAGACAGATTGCAGCCTTAAGCAACCAAAACAAACTTTTGATTTAATATCTAGAAAATGGACTACATTTGCAGAAGAGATGAGACTGAAGTACATAAGATGCTGCACAACTTCAACTTTAAACTGACAGCACGTGGAATTTGTCAGCTTAGTTCACACATAATAAGGGGGCAATAGAGATGGTGTATGATATAAGCAAGGCACCAGGATAGGCATCCAGTCTTACATCTTTATTTTAAGATCTACCAAAAAAAATAAATAATAAAATTTTTAAAAGTTAAAAAACCCTACGATTAATTCAGCTCAGAAAAGACTGACAGATGTCATTCAAGCCATCTTAAGCAAACTACTGAAGATCAAATATTCATTTGGCTTCATTACAGTCTTCACAACAAGGGTTCAATTACACTATATTTTAACACAGACAGTAAAACTTCAGAATTCAGGATTCAGAAATCAAAACTACAAAGAAAATCAAGAAATGTCCATGAAGCCTGTACCATAAAACAGAATGTAATGTTTACAATTGTTTCGTTTAAACCTAGTTACAAAAAATGGTAATAAAAATACTGGTACTGCCTGCCTAAAAAAATTAACTATTTCTACTAGGCTTTTTTTCCATGCTAGTGAACTGCAAGACTGCAACTTTCGAGGTTGTGAGAGAACATACTGATTTTGGTACCAGAATGTAAATAATCCTTTTTACCATAAGGCTACTTTTACATCTTTGTCTTTTCACCCGTTTGCACACAAAACAAAACTATGATTATAACAACAATTATAATTGTGTCAGGGGTAATGTTCAAAGACTAAAAGAGGAAGTCAAGAGAAACTGAAGCCTGGCTTGAAGGAGCAAGGATGTCCTCTTGCACAGTTGTCAGTTTTGACTGAAGAGGTTCTGATATCTTGGACTAGAAAAACATCAAAGTTTCTGACTGCAGATTGCTTCAAATTTGAAGTGCAGGACTTTTACCCATGTTGTAAGGCTGGACTGGAAGATGTAAAGCTGAAAAAGAAAGAAAAAATGTGTTTTAAAATATTAAATCATGCCACACTTAATAACAGAATTGCTGTCACTGGACTTCAAAAAAATTGTTTTTATTATAAAGAAAAAAATCAGAAAGAACTGACAGGTGACAGCAGACAGTACTACAGCTCATTGGAACCTTTGCACAGAGCATGTTATTGTTTCATTCCTTTAAAGGATCCCCTTCGGAGTCCACATATCAGCATGAAAAGAGGTACCTTAAAATCAGAAAGCAATAGATGAAACATCTCTTACGATTGGAAGCCTTTCTTTGGTGTGTTATTTGTAGTGAATTAAATTCATTCATTAGATGAAGAACTCAGGCTTGATTTATTTTCTAAATATAGAGGCCATGTTTTAAAATTAACTTACGTATATTCTATTTACGTAACATGAGCAAGTTTCCAGAGAAATTCATTACCATAAAATGGGCAGAAATCATCTTATTCATAAAACAATTTTTCATTGTAAAGCTGCTAAACTTAAGAGTAAAATGAAAGACAAAAAACTGGGAGCTGTCAGAGTAGTTCAGTGTGAGCCAGTAATCAGCATTTTAAGATTAATTAATAATGTAAGTTGCATTGTCACAGAAGATAATTTGTTGCTTCTCTTTAGTCCTTCATGTTTGCGGCAGATATCATAGGGGAAAAATACAAGAGGACTCTTGTATTATAGGACTATCTTAACCCAACCACTCCCCCCTGCAAAAAAAAAAAGAAAGCAAACACCACTATTCAAAACATCACCTTAACCCCAAAGTCATGCTGGAGTAAAACCACTGTTCACACACGTTTTAAAGATTTGAGTATTTAAAGCACATCCCACCTGCATCTCCCTCCCTAAATGTTCACCAAATTTCTACAAAATCCATTGTAAACTTTTATTAACATTACAACTATGTCTCAGCTGCACTGATGCTACAGTGCAGTCAACGTTAAAGCAGAAACACTGCATGGCAGCAACTGTTTTTCCTACAGCTTAAAGAGGTTAGTTGAGAAGATATTCATGGCAGGGCAGCTTTAGCAGAGCATATGCTCCACACCAGTGAAGTAGTATAGCTCAATTCAAAGCTCAAGCTCTGTCAAAAAACAGTCTTGTCAGACAAGTTCCACTTATTTGCTTTTTGAGAAATTCTAACACAGAAGACATGATTTTTGAAGTTCTGATCTTCTAGAGAAAACGAGCAATCTCAAGCAAACACTATCAGCAGATCTCTTGGCACAGAATTTGCAGCACAGAAAAAGACACCGCAAACTTATTCCTAAGTATTAAATTTCAATAACCCAACTTTTATGCAACGTAAGTTTCTTTTCTTTCTCAAAGGTATAATTTTCTTTGCTTTTCATATTACAGGAACCTCTCCAAAACTAAAGCAGGAGGAAGACAAGCAACCTTATGCTTTTTGAATTACAGGTAAATCCATGAAACATGTCAAACAGCAAAACCACTGAACTTCACAAAAACACTGAAAAAATGAGTACATTTCCTAAAATTAATTACAAATCTATACCAAAAAAAGTCACGAAGGCAAGGTCCATTACCGGTGGATTCTATCCAGATGTTGCATCTTGCAGGATCAGCGTTGTACACTCTATAAACTGCATTTATAAGTAGTTTATATTTATGCACATCTTTTATAAACCCCTATTTTAGACAACTTATGGTACCTATTTGCCTGATTCCCTAATGCTACTGGTATTAATAATAATCCTACTAATATTACAGCATAGTAATATAATCTAAACAAAGTCTACTAATACAATTATATAACTACGTATAAATCACAGTGGACTCCTTCCATTCGTTAATTATACATTACAATGCTATTTTGTTTATACTGTCACTCAGCTGTGGGTGGACAAGCAAGATAGCTTTTAATATTGCAAGGCTTTTCACAGTGGAAGAAAGCAGTAACAGAGGCAGATAACTTAAAAGCATCACCCATAACTGTAAACTGATGATATCTTGCATAATCTGCAGTTTAACATAATCATACTATTCAAAGAATATTTACTAGAATTAAGGCACCATCATTATTTTAATTATTGTTCCTTGAGAAGAATGTTCTCAGAACAGATCATTTGCTATATATGATCCACCCTAAAAAAAGTCCACATGTAATTTAAGGAACATGGTAAGTTTGGAGCCTTAAACTCATTCCTCAATCGCTCTCTTTTGTACTGGTTGCGCAAAGTGTAGGATAACTTGGTTCAAATACAGTTTACTGACAATTAGCACTATTTTCAACACACAAATGTTCTAATAATAATCCTTACTAAGGGAAAAAACCGTCTGCAGATTTGTTTTAAACTCCATCCATCAGCCAAAGTACTTTTCTGCATCACATTTGTGAAGAAACTGTTTAATGATGACATGCAGACCAAGAGATCAGAAAAACTGTATCTTTGCTAAATCAACTTCTGCACTTCCCAATTAACTATCTTTTACAACATTACTAACTTTTCCTCTCTATTAAAGCAGAGTTGAAATGTGGGGAAAAGGAAGATCCTACATAAAACTAGTCCTACATCACTGAAGTTTTCTGTGAGGTCTGAGAAGGTCAGTTCGTGTCTGACCACACAAACTGCATGATCAAATCTCAAGCAACAACATAACAAAAACAGAATAAAACCCCACAAAACAACCATCAAAGAGAATCCTCAAACTCCCACAGTCTATTAAAAAAAATATCTTTAGCAACAAATTAAAGTTACAAATTTTCCTTGAGACAATGATTTCTAGAAAATTTGCTTAGAAACAGCATCTCAAGTTATGTACTATGAATTATTCATGCAAAATTTACAGAAATTCTGTTAAAGAAGACAGACTGTAGACAAGGGAGATAATCTGAAAAACATTAGTAAGGTTTTGTACAAGAAAGGAATTATTCAGCCCCCAAGTCTGCAGAGAACTAGAAAATCTACAGTAAAAACCAGAGAAATTTATAACATGAGCCCTTACACCAGAAGGATGCATATGATGCATATAAAAAATCTTACATTAGCAGATTTCTCAGTGTCTGTAGAGGTACCATCTTCATCTGGCACTACACCAAGAAATTAAATATTATTTTTAAAATTCAACTGCCTTTCAAGATCTTTAATCTGTCTTCAGGAAAAGTAACTACTTGTGACAAAGCTTAATATTTTCAACACCATTTGGATTCACTAAGAATTTGAGTAGTAACTTGAGTCTGTAACATTTTTTTATGCGATACATATATCCATACACATTCCATCTATACATAGATGAGTTAAAATGTATGCATATGATTTGTTATTAGCTGATGAGAAAACATCTGACAGCAATATGGGAACACACTGGCAACGTTAAACACACTGAAAACAATACTATGAATAACAACAATTCAAACCTTCAACTGAAAAAAACGCCTTTCAGATGTGCTGAAGATTACAAAAAGTTAAATTATCATTATCTGACTTGCCCAGAAACACAAGATTTAGTTTTCATACAAAAGAATAATTCCTTTTAGTTATGTAGCAAAGGTTTATCTCTGAATGGAAATCATCGCAATACATCAAGCAAGCAGACTGAAAGAATTAGTCCAAAAGCCAAACATTGACAACCCAGTCTCTGGGTAATGAAAATACAGATATAAACCAGCTATGCTGGTTACAGCTATCAACTCAAAGACAAGTGGAAAACAGAGTATGAGTAGTCATTGTTCAAAGCCCAGGTGCCAAAGAATGATGATCTTTTAAGAGAAAGAAAACAGGCATTGTATCTTACAAAGAAAGACACGTGTGAACTTTTTTGATCATGCAATTTGAAAGCCTGTAAAATGGGATTCCTCCTGTCCCAGCCAAATCCATTGTATCTGCAGTGCAAGGGAAGCACATTTTCATTTTGCATGTGGCCAGCAAATTATTGCATGTATTCCTAAAAATATAAATTGACTCCAAGTTTCAGGTGCTGATCTGAAGTAAAACAACATCCAAGTACCATCCTTCTACTGTGCTTTCAGCAGGCACAGTAAGATTATGCTGGGGTCATGTAAGGCCTACGTAAGCATGGTCCTTTGGGAAATCTGTACATAAAGAAAAAAAATCTGTACACATGGTGACATGATCTCCAGACATTACCTTCAACCGGAATCAATTTTCCAAGCTTGGTACTAAAGTAACAACAAGTTAGTGGCTTTGCATTTATTACAGGCAATACAAAAAGATTCAAGTGACTACTATTTTGCACCCTGAATTTTAAACATGTTACATTAACATGACAGACTGCAAAGCTCCTTGCACATTATTTCTCAATTTGGGGCTGCAACTTCTTTTTCTACAATCAATTTGTACCACCACACTGATAAAAATTTTTAAAGTTGAAATAACCATAGATCAGCATAAAACCACACATCTTTTCAGATCTCAGCTCTGCCCTTGACATTTGTTGAACCTACACTAGTTTGATAGTATTTGTGTCTCACACTTTCTCATTTTCCCTTATACAATGAACAGAGAAAAAAAGGGAAAGAGGCTAGCTAAGCTGTTTCAAAAGGGAAACAAAAACTGCTTGAAAAGTAATCCAAAAAGTGAATCAAAAAAACCTTTCCCTACAGTAAATGTTGATAGTTTTTGATGGTTTTCCAAGAGAAAACTGAAACTTATCATCTTACACTTTTTCTCTTTTGCACTGCACTGGAAGTGTTTTCTTATTCTTCCACCAGTAATTAAACAAGGACAAAATGCCAAGGCACTTGAGATAAAAGGTTTGTTTCCTCTTGTATCTTAATGATTGCAAGTGAATCTGAAAGCTTTCAGTTATTTGTCGCATACAACTACAAAATAAAAGTAATTTGAACAAGTTAAAAACTTCAGTACTTAAGACTAGTGAGATAAAAAGTGCTGCACTGACAGTCTTAAATGTTCTGTTATTAGGCACAGTGCTCAACACCACAAGTTTCCTCACATTGTCTCGGTCACATTCTATAAACAAAAATTCTGTGTTTATGTACTAAATATCTTTCTACATTTAGCAAATCTTCTGTGGAAAGGGCTGGTTGTGTCGTTTTGCAATGCAAACATATAAAATAACACAATTACAATACAGAAACCCTTAAAGACTTAAGACTGACATTACAAAAATGAGCATACACATAATCACCATATGTGGCAACTCATGGGCTTTCTCAATCCAACCTCAGCTGGTGATTCATCCACTACACAGTTCTGGCAGCACTAAGAGCTGGCAATGCAAAATTGGGTTTATTGCATTTAATACTGACTGTATCAATGCACATAAGTGTATCTTCTGTAACATTACTTCGACTTTATAAACTAAAATAAGCAGATTTAGTTCAGAGTCACTGCCACATCTTCCCCTACCAGTTAAATCCATTTAGTAACAAAAATCAAGACTTTCTGAACTTCAACAAGACATTCAAAAAAGAAACCCCATAGAATGCTTAAAATACTAGCAAGACCAAAAAGAATGCAGGACAAGTTCACCTCAAAGCTGAATTTTTAACAGCTATCAAGAAGTTTATATTTAAAATATGTATATTTTGCTATAAAAATATCCAGCAAACCCACTGTTAATTTTTTTCATAGGCCACACTGATGTAGTCATTATAGTTGCATAGTAAATGAATTTTAAGGTGTTTGTTTATCAAATATGATACAGTAAGTCAATAAAGCTAACAAGGGCTCTTCTTAAATACTATGAATGCCAAGAAAAACCCTCAGGCACCAAAGGTAATTGTTCCATATTTCACTGTGATGTAGGGAGTTCTAAAGCGCAGTCACTGAAAATTACTATTAAAACTTTCACATAAGCAAAGGACTGATCAGAATTATCTTCAATTTGATATTAAAAAAACATAGGTAGGCTAGCAGGTAGAACTGCAGCTATGAAAACCCCTCATCGTTAGGTTTAAAGGCAACTTCAGATATGCCCACATGGATGTTTTATGGGGGTTTTTTTTGAGACTGATGTTCTTCCTTCTCCTCTCCCCACCCGCTGCCAACTACTTAATTACTGTTACATGAAAGCCTCACAGCAATGATTACATAAATTGAAAAAAAAACTTCTGAATCTCTAGGTATTAGAATTTTACTTGTACCAGACAAAAATCACATATAAACAACTATTTTTTTTTTGGTTGATGGTGATCCTTCAACTTAAGAGGTCTCTGGAAAGAAGGAAATTACAATATGGAACGTAGCTATCTTAGTCTCATTTCCTTTCTATGAAAAAAAGCAAGTTTAAAGTGCATAATTTAACAGCATAGCAGAATTATACATTCATCAAAAAATGCATTCATATAATAAAACATTTATATTCAAACTTCTTGGCCAAACCAGTTTCTAATGCTCTATTTAAAATACTAAAAAAAGTGTATGAGCGCAAAGGAAATTATTTGACAGTAGGATACACAGGTTTCCATTAAAAGGCTATGTATGACGTTTTGTTTTGGCACCAGCAGCATGAAACATTTTGTAAGAGAAGGAAAAAAATTATTTCAAGACCAATAAGAAATTCCTAAGACACAAAGCCACACACACCTGTTGCCATGTGGCTTTTTGCAAAAGCCACACTGTTTGCTGGGCACCCAAACATGTTTACTTTCACTAGCAGAGGTATGTTCCAAGCCTTCCCTTCGAACAGTTGAAATGTTATCTGGAATGAACAACGGAGGTTCATCAAGTGAGAGACTCTTGCTACTTCTTCTCTGGCGAGGTTGGAGAGTCTTATCATTTCTTTTTGATTTGTTTTTTTCTTTATCATCCTCTTTCAGATGTTCTACAAGAGGGTGATCTTTTGTCTCTGTCTCTTCCTTTGTGGAGCTATTTGTTTTTAGCCCAGTTGCAAGCTGGTGTTTCTGCCCGTGGGCTTGCTTCTGACCAAGATTTGAAACATGCCCTGACGAATGCACAGAGTGGTGGGTATCTTTAGAACAGCTTTGATGAGTAGGAGATTTCTCACTTGTTCTTTGAACTGATGACTTCTGTGCTTGCCCAGAAGCCTGGACTCGGGGTATTTTCTTCAGCATTGTATTAGTCTGCTTTTTTATAGTCACTCCTGAAACACAGCTCTTTGCTTTCAAACTCAGATCAGACTGTTTCTTCCTAATTTTGACTGGGTTATTTGGATGCTGATGACTCTCTTGCTCATCTGCATTGCGCTTCAGACCTGCTGAAGATGGACTGTGAAGATCCGAAGCAGTAACACCAGCTCTCGTTCTTGAACGTATCACTTCTTGTTGCACTGTACCCGATTTCTGCCGAGTATCTGCAGTCACATTTTGTTTATTCTGTATTACAGATTTACTATGCCGGGGCCTAATGTTCTTTTCAGATTTTGTTGAAATGCTAATTTGTTTCTCATCATCCTGAAATTTTAATGCCTCTGGGCCTTCTACTTTAATACTGCTGATCTGCTGCTGTGCGTTTTGGTTTGTTTGGTCAAGAACAGTGCTTTCTAAAATGCTATTTCCTGGGTCAGCGGAAGTCAACTCTTTGCTTTTTAAGTCTTTATTATCAAACTCTGTACTGTCCAACAGTTTCTCAGATGGAGTTACAGTTTTCTCCACTCCCTTGTCATCATCTCCAGCTTCTGTTACACATTTCTTTACTGATAACGTATTTTCATCAAGAACTTCCACATTGGGGGAACCTAAACTACAATCAACCCCCTCTTTTACGAAGCTGGACAAATCTGAAAAGGTTTCACAAATTTCATTTGGATTCACACAAGTACTAGATGGATCATTAGGTTTTCCAGCTACTCCAATTTCATCATGCTCTTCTGATTTCTTCTCTGATTCCTCTGCTTTATTATCATCAGTCTTTTCTTCTGAAGAATTTCCCAAGTCCATTGAATCAATCACATCATTTGACTCATTTTTAACTGAAGTCATTTCAGTATCTGCAGATACTGAACAAACTGGCTCAGCATTCCCAGATTCAGTCTTCATTACAACCTCTGCTATTTCCTCTGTTCCTCCAGAAGGAGAACAGGCTCCTGTTAAACTAGCACAACTTAACTCTTGGGATGTTTCCTGAACTTTTGCCTGCTCAAGGGTTTCAGACTTTACTTCATTCACATCTTCAGGACCAGGTAGACATTTTGTATTACTTTGGGATGCTGTTACTGCCGCAGTTCCTTCTATCTGTCCTAATCGTCTTGTACTACGCCTAACCTCTTTGGGCTGCTCTACTTTTGAGGGTGCAGCAACATCTGTCTCTTTAACTGGACTTCTCTCTTGTTTCTGTCCACCTTTTGGAGCAGATCCACTTTTTGCAGACGATTTCTTGGTACTAACAGGAGGAGCAACATTTGAACGCTTGGCCAGTGTGCTCTGTCGGAGACTCCGTACTGATTCTAGGAAGGGAAAAAGGAAAGTGCCTTAGCTATTCTGCTTCCTTCTCTTTGCAAACACAAGATTTACTTAGAATAGAGCTGATTTACCCCAATTTAGGTTACTGGACACAATAGTAAACAACTAAGTTTTAAGTTCTCAAACTTAAAAAAAACCAAACAAAACCAAGACAGCAAAATACTTGCATTTCAATTTTGCACTGCCATAGTTTGGATGTAAAATCTCATTATTCTAAAAGCTATGAAAGTTGTGAGTAGTATACGTAAAACAGAATACATGATAAAAAGACAACCAAAACCAACTGTACTTTTACCACTCAATCTTTTCTGCCTCAAACAAAATTTGCACGAGTTCTATTGTGACTAGAAGTATAACTATAAAGTTTAAAAAGCTTTTAGAGAACACAGTCTATGAACCCGAGATCCAGTCACACGCCCACTTGATGACATCTCTTACATTTCTTAAACAAGAAACTGTTTTAGTGCCTTTTTAAAAGCATATTCATCAGCTTTGTACCACAGGCTCTTATTTAAATTTTGATCTCCATATTGAATATCTTTTTAACTCAACCTGCTCTATAGGGGATAAAAGCAGAGTGGTAAATAACTCCACCAGTTCAACAAGTTGGAAAAGCCCTAACTATAAGCAATTAGCTACCACAAAGAATTTAAATATTTTATTAATATATTAAATATATTGAGATATTTTGATGAAAGACTTTATAACTGCAATTACCATAACAGAATTTAAAGCAAAGAGAAAATACCCGAATAAAAATAAATGGAATCAAAATTTTAATTGGAAATATAGACACGCTAACATAATATTCCAATGCTGATTTTCAACTCTACCATGCTTTTGGTGGTAAGGAACCACAGTGCTAATCTGATGCAAGCAAAAGCATCAAAATCTCAAAAATTAGTTTAAGGACCACAAGGCATAAAGAAGATATTAAGTATTTATTAAAGAAGAATTCTAATTGAGTCATACCCTATGGATGCCAACTTCTAGCTTCAGTGTATGAAAAGGGAAGTGTCTGTATTTGAATTCACACAACCACACAGTAAACCTTCACTTTACATTTATAAATGTTGGGGGGTGGGATTGTAAAGATTTAATTAACTTCAAACATGCAAACATATAATCTGTGATCACCTTGTGCCATTAAGCGTGGTGATTTCCTTGGTGATGTGACTGATGCTTCTTCAGCACGACTCCTCAAATTCCTGTGAGGTAAAACAAGCTCATCATCATCAAGGGTGTCATTACCACTCTCTTTAACTCCTTCTTCATCCATAGTATCATCCAGACCAATCACTGGAAAAAACAAACAAACAAGAAAGAGCCTAAAACTTAAAATGATCAAAAAATGTTGCAGCTGTAATGCTGAGCAAAACAGGGAAAGAAAACAGGGAAAAATAAATAAAGTGACAATCTAAAAACAAACAAAAGGGGGAAAAATGAAGAAATGCAGGACAGAAAATTCCCATGTGAGGCAGATTCAGTGTAGAAGAAGCTATCACCCAAAGCTTAAAATTTCTGTAGATAGTCCTTATAGCTTTTTTGTGGACTCACATTTTTGGGATTTTTTTTTTGCCACAGGAAGGTCCCCAGTCTTAGAGGATCAGCTGTCCCTCACTGTCCCTTCCCACCTAAGAAAAAGTGAAGAAAGGTAAACAGCAGAAAGAGCTGATCCAGGAGTGCACAGAGTTTAAAATCACAGTTTGCTCATGGGATACAGTTTTAAAAGTCTTAAGTCCCAACCACATCACATATCTGGATCTGCAATGTCTTTTTGGAAGAGCATTAAGTGCAGCAAGTACCTAGTCTCCCAGGAGAGACAGAGAACATTGTCTTCAGTGAATTCCTATCCTCCACTAACCTGAGAACGACCCCAGAGGTTGCTCCTGAAAGGAGCAGTGAGTCCACTGTAGGAGCCACTCTCCTCACTCGCTTAAAGTTTGGTTTTGCAATGGTAACCTCTCCTATCCCAAGATCCTATGTGTGATTAATGAATCCTGGTCCTCGCGGGATGCAAGTGGGTGGGATCAAGCCAAACACCCAAGTGATTCTACAAAAAATGTAGGATGGTCTGACAAGTACAACACAGACTCCAAACAATCAAATACGCCGTTTTTTACTATTCAGACACCTTCCTAGAAGCATTTTTAAGATAAACTCACAAGAGATATATCTAAAAAATTCTAACAGTTGCTTAGTTAAAACTGATATAAATTAATACACCTCTCACAGAAGTCAAAATATGCAAGAAGTTAAATTAAACCTTTGAATTTTTAAACTATTCCAGAAAATTTGTCAATTCCTGCTCCTTTTCAAGTCTAATGTTACTGCAACTTAAAAAAACAATGCTCTAATAAAGGCTTTACATACTTTGAAAGTAACAAAATTGGAAGCTATAGAACACTGCTAAAGCCAAACAGTGATGAATAACCAAGTTTATCAAGACGGTAATTCAGTCTACAATCTACAATCACCTGCCACGAAGAATTAAAAAAATAAAGCAACCAAGCAACCTGTCAAAACTTCAAATATCAGGAAGCTTTTTAACAGCCTTTTAAGGAAGCCTGACCTTGGCACCCAGAAATCAGCACTCTGCATCTCCGTCATTAGATGGCTGCCAGGAACTGAAAGCCAGAAGTTTTTTAAGTTGACAACTCATCATCATTCATTTTATTTTAACCATAATTTTTAGTTACTGAATTGTACACAGCAGTTACAAGGAAAAGTGTGTTTGCAGAAACTACTGGCAGCTTCCGCTTTGCAACCCAGAGCCACCTTTACGTCTGCGCGTGCGTACAGACATGCACAGATAGAACACACAAGCTGCAGGGGACTGATAATGTTGGGCTTGCCCCACTCAGTTGTGTTCCTTAATCACTTATTTCCTATAAGCTACACACTTGGAAGGACACGCTGGCAAAAAGACATTTTAACTGCCCTATTAGACTTTATTTTCCCCTACATATCCAATACTGGCTATTGTCCAAGATGGCAAACTGAACGAGACGGACCCTCAGCCTAACTCCAGCTGCCAATTCTTATGTTTCCAAAGACTGTGTCCTCCCAACAGGTCTTCACTTTGGTATTAGTTTTCTCATAATGTTCCTACAAAACATGAAACTCATTTTTGGGAACAGACTGTGACAAAGGAGACTCCTTTCAGATTCAATTTTGTTTCTTCTGTGTAGAAATAAACTAAGCTACTGGAGACAACATGAAAAATAAAACTATTCAGACAGCTTCTAAAACAGCTCTGCAGCATATTTCAGGGCTGACATTAGAGCCTCAGGTTTTACAATGCTCTTGTTCCAAGTTATTGAATTTATACACCCTCCTTTATTAATGACAAAAGGGACACATTCGGTCTGCTATTGACAGACAGTCTGAAATATTAGAATTAAAGTGTTTTCATACTTACAAGACTCTGTGCGGTAGCTTAAATTTTATAGGGGAATTTGAAACACAGAATCTCGCTAATGTCAAACCACCTGAGCTACAACTCAGCTAGTACAGGCAGCCTCATGAGGCCCCTGGATGAGGAACATTCGACACAGACCCTGTTGGGGAGAGAAGTGACAGAAAACAGCAATAGATACAGACGAGACTAGGAAAGTAAATTATAAAAGAGAAGTGGAGGTAGCGAAACAGAACGGGGAAAAGTAAACCAACAAAAGCAAAACCGGAAAGAACTTAAAAAAAAGATAGAGATGATATTAGTAACAAATACCTAAGGATTATCTCAGTAATACATATATAAATCAGAAGAATAAAAGATAAAAGAAAAAATAAAGAAAAAACATATCTGAATAGGAAAAGTTGTACACCAGTGTACAACTACATAGACTGTAAATACAAAAAATACAAATCACATTTAGTGGAATTTTCCACACAGTGGAAAAGGCATCACTGACCCTCAACTTACTATTTTGGGCCTCTCCATGTAAAGTATCTAAATTTCCAAACTACTGTGCTATACTATTGACTCATTTTTATATATGTTATACAATAACAGAATAACATACAATAAAAATAGTTTACTTGCAAATTAATACTTTCCATGTGCTAAAATAAAAGCATGACCATTTTTTAATTCTTTAGTAATGTAAAACTGAGGAAAAACAAGTCTTACTTTCTGGAGAAAGAGGAGGTAAGGAGAAGAAAACACCCCTAAAAACATCCTCCAAAATTCTGACATTCATAAATCTTTATTTTTATTAACATTAATCTTCCCTTAATTCTTTTCAGTCACAACTAAGATAAAAGCACTCAAGAGTTCTGACACACTGATCAAGTTAAATCCCAACTGTAGAAATAAATTTGGTTTCTGTAGATGCTAGCCCAGGATTTCTTTTCCTTAGGTAACCACACGGAACAGAATATCACTGTTTCTGCTTTGCATTGTTGTAAATGCTATGTCCAGATAAATCACCATAACGGCAGGGATGTGCAAGCCCACAGCAGATTCCATACAGGCATCACGAATTCTATGGAGATAGTTGAACATTTTAAAATTTCTACTGTTTTATATGTTAACACCAACACAAAACCCTAACATTATGCTTCAATGAAAAACACAGTTACAGTCTAAAACAGTAACTAACACATGTGTAGGCAAGTCTTCAGAAGAGCTAATAAACTCCAGTAAAGAAATGAAACATACGTAGATACTGACAAAACATCACTATGTCTCAAGACTGTAAAGGTCGATGGTATATTTTACATGAAAACCTTTTTCCTATTGAATTTGTGATGCATGGAATTAAACAGAATTAAAAATATTCTTAAGAAAAATTTATTATCAAGAAAAATTAGTTGACTGATGACATAACTTACATAATGAAACAATAAATTCCAATTTTTTTACAAGAGTTTGCCTGTAACCTGTTGAACTGAGAATTCGCCTGTAAGGACCTTGTACTGACTGCCCAGTGCAAGAAAAAAAATCAAAGTACCATATGAAATACTAACCAAATATTTGCTCCCATTCTCCATTAATCTCTACATTGTAAAAAGGTATTTTTCCTGTCTTTAGAAAAAAGATATATGAAAATCAACTAGGATTAATAAACTTAATACAGCATGCATCTTGACCGAAGACTGCATATCCATTTCAATAAAAAGATGGAGCTACATCACAAGCCTACTGATTCGTAGTTCTTCAGCCACACAAGCCTATTACTTTGGAAATAAAGAGCAGTGAAGCACAAAGTTTAACAACAAAGGAAAAACACAGCACCAAACCAAGCACTTTAAACTAAATCATTTTATTAAGAAGGGAGTCTTCATGTCTTTACAAATCAGAGAGCTCATCTAAAGAAGGACCTAAAATGGGGAAAACAGGTGTTTTTCCTCCTATATGGAAAAGCATACAAAATAAACATTCTGCAAGTTCTCAATACTAATACAGTAAATTAAATTTTATACAGGAAAGTTACTACCTTTGCCACAAGACACTGCGGAATTATTCACATGGACAGCTTGAAGGAAGGAAGGCACAAAGAGGTAAGAACACTGAGAGAAACAACTCTATATCCAATTTTGGGCTGGTATCCGAAGATTACATTCAAAATTACTTCACATGCGGGAGTAAAAATACAAGTACATTTGGCTTTAGTGAAAAGAGCCTGAAATGCCTAACAGTCAGAGAGCATACTAAAGAAGTATTTCTAGTCAGAACAACTGTTTGGGGTCTTAAGATTCAGCAGGTGATCATGATTTTAGCAGAGGTAATACTGCTTTCAACTGAACTCATGAAAACACAGGCGAAAACTAGAAAGAGCAGACCGCACTTGGGGGACACACTTTCCCAGCAGCAATCCAGAGGGACAGGAAAAAAAGGGCAAATAAAAAGATGACCCTAACACAGTTTGTACATTCTTACAGGTTCAGTCTTCATCATTTATGATAAATACCTGATTTTATAAATATATCCATAAACTAAATTGGTTATAAGCTTTATTTAATATGAACTCCAGAAATGTCTCCAGATGATAGGCAATTAAAATTCCAGTCCCTGTATTACGTGTATAATAAATAAAACTGCCCCAGTAAGTGACATCCTGAAAAGCTACAGGACTCATGATAGCTGAGAAGTACCAATTTAGTAAGAATGCTTGTTATTTAGCTCACTGGCATGTGATCAGTTTGACCAGCTATGCTCACAGGTGGCTAAGCTTCCAGCATGTCTTCCAGCAAGAACAGAACAAAGCAGAAAAGAAAACCCATCACTAGGGTACCATACAAAGTTGAAAAAAATGTGTTGCTCTCTAGAGTTATGTCATATCTCAACTTCAGAGCTTCTACTTCTCATCAAGGAATTGTTCAGAAAGACTGAAAAAAAAAAAAAAAACCACAAAGCAACCCCAAACCTGCATTTCCATATCCACTCATACCACCACAACATTCAAGATGGCTAAGAGATGTTCCATCTAATCTGCTTTCCTGTGTTGGTTATTCAGACCTTGGAAGAACAGCCACCCGACTAAATTGATAAAAAGAAGCAGGGAGGCACCTAAAACATGATTTAAGACTTTTGCTTCAAGAACTTGGATTTCCTTTGTTTCTCAAAAGTCTCATTTTGTCAAATTCTGTCCTTTAACTGCCAAGGAGAACAATTACAACAATTTCTAGCATCAACAGGAGGTCTTTTTGCTAATACCTACTTCAGGACAGGAAATGGCCTCCATTACTGCTAAGCTCCTATGAGTTGCAGTGAGTAAGACCTATGGATTGTACCCTTGATTCACAGAAATAACAGAGAACTTCCTAACTGTGCCATGAGAGCAGCAATCTGCTCAGTCTAACTCCATAAACCACCAACCTAAGTACATCTTTGCAGTTTAGCACTCTTCACAAACACATTCTAAGAGGATTTCAGCATAACATCTGTTAATTTGACGCCTACCCTATCCAGCTTCTCAGAGGGTCGTAAAAAGTTATTTCTACCTCTGCTCAAAGCCATTACCAGGATCACCTGCAAAGAATCTTGTCTTCTCTAAATATGTAATTATTCAATTAGAGTTGAAAAAGACAATTCCATTTGATTACTCAGTGGCAATTACAGAGCAAGTTCAGCAAGTTTGGTCTACTCTGTCTTTGGCTTTTGTTGGTCTGTCAGACCAACAACGTCATCTAACTGAAGAAACTACCTGGATCCAGTACAATCTGGATTCAGGCCAAGACAGACATGAGATTATTTTTACTGGTACTGATATAATTCTTCCTATCAATACACAGGCAACAAACATCCGTTGTCATATTCCTTGCTATTTGTCATATACCAGTACTGCTGACTGAGAAGGTCGGTACAAGACAGACACGGACCTGTTGAAGTGAGTCCAGAGGAGGCAACATAAATGAATGCAGGGCTGGAGCACCTGTCCTTTGAAGAAAGGCTGAAAGAGTCAGGGTTATTTAACATGGAGAACAGGGGGACACCTTATTGTGGCCTTTCAATACTTCAAAGGGGCTTATTAAGAAAAAGGGGGACAGGCTTTTTAGTATGGCCTGTAGTGATAGGACAAGGGGTAGTGGTTTATAACTGAAAGAGGATAGATTCAGGCTGGATATAAGGAAGAACTTTTTTGATTATGAGGGTGGTGAAACACTGGAACAGGTTGCCCAGACCGGTGGTACATTCTGGATGCCTCATCCCTGGAAACCTTCAAGGTCAGGCTGGACAGGGTTCTGAGAAACGTGATCTAATTGAAGATGTCCTTGCTCATTGCAGGGGGGCTGGACTAGATGACCTTTCCCTTCCAACCCAAACCATTCTATGATTCTATGTTACTACTGTGCCCAAGAGACGCATTTATAATTCCAATTACAAAACCTGTATTTTTTTAGATAGATGCCTCTAACAAGGACTGACTGGAAATCGAACTTCAACTCACAAAAATTTATGAGTTTCTGTCTTACAGACAAGCACTTGAACTGTTTAGAGGACATACAATCAATTGCTACCAGTGTCCCTCACATACAGTCAGATACCTGTAAAGAGATCTTAGTACTAACAAAAAGCTTAGTCCATGATGAATGATATGGTATATAAACCCTAAAGCTGAGCAGGACAAGTTAATGAATAATAACTTTGGATTAGACCTGTAAAAACTTCCAACAAAAACTAATGTCAATGCAACAGCAAGAAAAAGAGCAAAAAACAAACCCACACTCAAAACCACTTAAGGTCAAGGGGTTCTTATACAAAAATACCTGATCTCTGAAATAAAGGAGAGAAAATGTCACAATCTTGAGAGAATAGGTAGTGAGTAAGAAGAAGGCCTGAAATAAGCCTTTCTCAGAGCTTCTGCTACTCACACATACTCATGTTCACTTAAGAAATTTCACAGTTAACAGGGTTGAAACCATATAAAGGTAGTATATCTTGTTTGTGCACAGGTTTCTAAATACTCTTGAACTCTGCTCAACCTGCTCTCAAAGAAGTACTAGTGAGCCATGCCTTCTGCTCCTCAATTTTATCAAGAAGACCTAATACCATGTTACCTATAACAACTCTTTAGTTCAACTATTATTACCTTTATCTCCTCAGCTTGCTCACAGCAATCAAATAAGCTGGAGCATGACATCTTCACCACTTTAACAACTCTACAAAACAGAGTACATTCCAGTTATTCAAGAAGCAGCAAGCATGATAAATCTGTCCTCTGCTGGCCCTGTGAATTAATTACCATGAGTATTTTACTCCTATTCTTAAACTGTTTAATAGTCTAGGCATGGGTTATGCAAAATATTGTTTGAAGGTCTAGAATAAATTGTGGTAAATAAATTTGTGCCTCTGGAAAAAATTAACTCTTTTCTTCAGGAATGAAGTCAAGAGTGTAAGAAATACCAGCAGTGTTGTAGTTCTAAAAATACAGTAAGGCAAGTTTTGTGGTGAGACTTATGCTTTTTTTCTTTTTTAAATAAATTGGTGAGCTTCCATCTAACCTGTCTGGAAAAAACAGGTTTTGTATGGCTTAATTCTTAAGGGTACTATCACCTTGCACAACAGCATTCTTACCAGCAGACTACAGCAGCTGTGTTAGATCACCAACAGTATCAGACAAATCAAATAAATTACAAGCTATATGAACTCTGAATAAAGAAAGACAAGCAAAGAAGGTTTACTTCAAATTCATAATTGTTATTCTTAACTAAAAAATTTTAAGTATGTACTGCAGTCCTACAATCTTAGAATAAGTACAGTACTTATAAAGACCTACAAAGAAGAACTGAACAACAGCAAGAACATTTCATGTCGTTTTGGACACCTACATTAATTCCAAATTGCCTGGTTTATTAGTTTATTTCCTGAAATGTGGCTCTGTTCTTGCTTGTTCAGATTTAAAAACAAAACATTAAATTCACAAACTCAGCATAAATCAAATCAGTTTTAATTCCCTTGGTCTGCAGACAGCCTGGAATAGTAGTCCCCAAGTAAATGCACTAGCTCATTTACTTTTTATGGACCTTAAAAATTAATTGTGATGATTTAACTATTAACAGTATTAATTATTGCACTACTGATCACTTTCAGGAGAAATATATGCCAAAAAGCCCCCAAAAGTTCCTCTGTAACTTCCAAAATATCCAGCTATACCCTATTAATTAATTCAACATTTTAAATGCAGTACAGCTTTACTGGAGGATGCACAGGATGCAGTACAACACAAGACTGTGCATCATTGGTTTTGGTGGAATTTGATTGGGTTGTGTACATTGTACAGTCCAATGCACATTAAAGGGATTTAATTTTGCTTGGTGCATTACAGACAACAAAGTGTAAGAATACAGACTATAGCAAGAGTAAACAAAAGCACTAAGGATGGCCTCAAGAATGTTCTACTGAAGTAGTAAAAGAATCAAGTACCTTGTTTTAGCTTTGTAGTTAACTTTTTCATTACTCAATAAATATAATCTTTCATTTACAGTTTTCCATGCTGTAATACCACTTAATTTAGTGAAGGTGAGAATTGACCCTATTACTAGCTAGACAAAAAGTTAAATGTTGATACAATTAACTGCATTAATCTACAACACTTCTCAGTAATGAACCTACCAGACAATTTTTTTAAACTTCCAATCCAATAAAGAACACTACTAAGAATAGAGTATATTTTTGTCTCTTACACTAAATTCAGTATAATTATTCCAACTATTCATAAATATAAATAATTTTAGTGATTTGATCATCCCTTTTATCATCCCTTTTTATTTATCTTCCAAAACTACTCCACAACTCCTAAGATTATTTTTATTTAAAACTTCGCTCCAATTTGGTTCTAAATCAGGTATTCCAAACAGAATTGTATTATCATTCCAGGGTTTTGAAGCCAAAGCAAAACACCAGAATCTGATATCAGCTCAGGACCAGGTAGCCTAGCACCAACAGAATAACCCTGAGGTCAGAGCAGTAATTTGTACAACTCTCACGCTCCTACTGCTAATACAGAAATATGGTATTTTTCAAGACAGCTAGCAACTTCAGTGATCAGGCACAGTACTTACACTAAACAAATCACAGCTTTCACTGGGAATAATTTACACATACTCAAAGCCTAGGTTACTTGTGATCCACATAAGGAGCCCTCCTCTACTGTTACACTACAAAATTAAAAAGAACCGCTCAGTTTACATGCCAAGCATGTAAGCAGCGCTTCAAAAAGGGCAGAAAGGAGACAGAAATCCCAAGTTATTATTTCTACATCACAAAAAAGGGTCGGTACTAGAGTATAACTGTATTTTAAATTGTTTAAATTGTAATCTTAAAAAATTGTAAGATTTACCTGTAGAACAAGGCATCTGGAAATTGGGACCATTGCTATCCAAAACAGGCAAACAGAACTGGGTACTTGCAGATCCTAGCATAGGATCCTTATCGCTGAGCATGTTCTTCAGCGAATCCTCTAAGACATTTTGACTTGTACTAAAATCCTCACAGACTTCATTCTCCAGGTTGGATCCTAGAAATAGGGCATCATCTAAGTGTTCAGTAGGAATTAAATGGCTAAATGTATCAACTATATCCATGAAGACTCCTGTGTGTCTTTCAGCCCTATAGAAAGACAAGAAAAATACCATAAGAAAATAAGCTACAAATTGTAAAACACCTAAGAAACCAGCAAACTGTTTTGGCTGTTGAGTCTTATAAAAAATGTTTAAGGTATTTCAGAATTGTAAAAAAAAAAAAATCTGCTTATGGCTTAGTATGGCCCACTGCATAACTAAAGATCAATTCCCTGATTATTTTTAAAAGAAATTCCGTGCTAAGTAATATAATCTCTGCTATCAGCATCAAAGTGCTGCCACTTCTACAGTGTGTATAGCTCCTTACTAAAATTTGTTTAAATCTTAACAAACCCCAAAGGGTGGGACATCAGAGGAGCAGGAAATCAACAAGTGAACGTGGTTAGTAGCACTGTGAGCTCACGTCTTTCCTCACCTTTAAACGTAAAAATGTGAGGTCAGCTTCCACTAACATCAATGGAGCTGACAAGATTCTGGAGCCTGCCACACTACTACTACTACATACTATGGAGAAGGACTGTATTTCCGTTGAAAGAACACCTACCAAGTACTTACAGCAAGTTAGTTAAACTACTTTTAAACAGGAAGGTTTTCTCTCCCTTAGTTTTCACCTGTCAATACATTCAATAAAATTGCATAAATTTTGTATGAAAATCTGAGAATTCTGAGCTGACTTCAAAAGGGCCAGGAGACCCTTAAAAACCTCAATTTTCAAAAGATTTAGGTAAACTTCTGGAAGTTTACTTAAGTGTCATGGGTTTAGCCCTTGTGTTTTCTGCACAGTATTATCAACCCATAAATTTTGCTAATAAGTAGGAAGAGTTTGCACAGACAAAACAGATCTTCTTGAAATGGGGATTAATAGGGTAGATTTACTGCTACACACAACAAGAACTAAGGGAAAATACTTATATACACAACTCTAACTAGTTTTCTTATAATAACAAACTTACATATTTACAAGTACCACTCCTCCTTCTCTTCCTCAAAAACAGTCCAGAGGAAGAAAGAGAAGGGAGAAAAAAAAAAAAAGTCTTTAAGGTAACAGTTCCAAACTCTTGCAGTTTGAAGATATCTCTCTCTTTCTCTCTATTGGAATGCAAGGGAGTTTACCTCCCACTTATAGCCGCTTGTCCATAGTCGCTGAGGATTTAACTATGTCGTCACCACGGGATCCAGGGCTCTGTAGAGTTTCTTCCACGCGGAGTTTTAGACTCACCACCCCTTGCCGGGATCACAGGAGTTCTGGGTTTCTTTGGCTCAGTCCACACCCAAGAACACTCTCTGATGCTGTGCTTTGCTGCTTGTAGCTTCTTCTCTTTTGCCCTCTGGAATTCTTCTGACTTTCTGCTTCTGGCAGAGGCCCAATCTTGGCTCTCGGCTGCGGCTGGCACTCCAAGTGGCCACCGCTCTCCCACTCGCCATTACACCCGGTCCCCATTCGCACCGGGCCCCTCATACGTGGGGGGACTTCGTGTAAGGCTTATCTTTTGGACAAAAGTCCCAAGGTCATCAGGAGCTCAGCCCCTCAAAGGAGAATTCACTCAGTTTCTCTACCATTCTGTGGCTACAATTCTTCTGCAGCTTGCTACAAACAGTTTTCAAGTGATCCAGTCTTGGCCTCAAACCATCTCTGCCCTCCCCGGGTTATCTAGGCCTCCGGGGGGAAAAACCCACATGAAAGTCTCTTCACTCCAAATCATTTCCACAGGTGGCAGGGGTGTTAGTTTTAAAGTCTCTTCCCCTGCTGGAGGGAGAGAGGGGGGCTCCCCCTTGCCTCTGCACTCCCTCCTTTTCACTGACCTTGGAAACTACATCGTAATCTCTTGTTCTCCGCCGCTCCTCTCAGGACTAGAATTTCTTCTGTCTCAGCCGAGTAACTTTTCTCTAGAGTTTTCCTCTCCACTCTGCTACATGCCTCGGCCAGAGGATTCAGTGCCATGCCTGCCCCTGGCCCAAGGCCAGGGGAGGAGGGGGCCTGGCCCCCATTCAGGGAGGCCCTGCTGCCTCACTCACATCATGGCTCCGAATTTCTTTCTGCCCCACGCACAACTACAACCCTTCTTTTCCGGTTTGTGTTAAATATGTAATTCGTGGAGACGTCAGAGAAGTCCTCTATTGGCTACTTAGCTGGAATTTCACCTGGAATCAACCATCTTCTACTCTAAAACTGAGGGGGATGGGCTAAACCATGACATTAAGGAACTGCATTCAAAGATGGCACCTACATTTTTTCAAAGGATTCCCTGTTTTCTAGGTCTTCTTTGCAATGCAGCAGCAATGCAACTACTGCAGCAGAGACTGAACTAATAAGAATGTATAACTACAAAACAGAATGGAAAAAAGTCAACAAAACATTTCTACAGAAGTTTTGCATTAGCATATACTTAAGAGTAGTGAGAGATAATTACAATAAACATGGTCAGACAGGCAAGGAAAATGGAATTGTGCAGTAGTGCCTGGCTTAATTTGGCACACAGTATAGTCTGGAAGACTTGTTCTGGCACACAAAGCTGTTCAAGCTTCTGCAAACAGAAAAAGGACACACATACTCTCCTGCTTATTCCTTCATCATCCTCGTCCCACACACTAGAAAGGATTTTTTTCTTAGAATGAGCACACTAATTAAAGGAAAACGACAAGTGAGAATTAAAGTTTGCAGTGCTTGAATTACTTTATAGATCACTATTCCAGCAACCTACAACTAAGTAAATTCAGTACTTACTCATGCTTAATAGAACACTAAGTATGCTTCCTTGTATGCATCAATGGGACATTTTTGTTTTAGCAATCAACCAGGAATATCTCAGCTAGATACATATAAGAGCTCTGTTATTATTTCAACCCATATAACAAATAGTTATGGGATTTATTTTATTTCACAAGTTCACAAAAACTACAGGTTTAGCATGATAAACATTTTATTTTGTTTGGGTGGGTTTCATTAGGGTGTTTTGGCTTTTTTGCTCATGGGATTTTGTTGTTTTTTCAGTGGGTTTTTTCTTAAACATTTTGTCCTTTTCTTAAACTTTTGTCCTTCTACATAGGGTAGCTGAGAAGAACACAATGGTCAGGCACTGTGTCTCTCCAGAGCACGGCATCTTTACAATTTCTACACAGTAACCACAACAGAACACTCCAATACACAAGGTCCTACTTGACCAAACAGCATGAAGCAAAGTCTGGCCAAATCAGGTGCATTTAGTAAACAGGTAATAGCCTTAAGCAGCAGGTACATCATACTTTGAAGGCTCCCTCACCAAGAAATGGACTGCTTTTATCAAGCAATGCAGTGCCTCTACATACACACCACGCCCACCAGCACCTATAGCAGTCAACATTGTTTCTGAAGTTATAATTTCCAAATCTGGCAACAAATGAAGCAGTAAACTGATGGAACAGGTACTATGCTGCACTGTAAAATCTGGGTTTATTATTATGCCAAGTAGTTATAACAATTTCATACTACACAGGATAAACTACAAGAGGTGCAGTGGCTCCAATAAGAAAATAATTACAAATGCCCCAATACAGTACTTTAAAGCAACTTCCTGTAATGACAGGGGTTTTTTTATATTAACATTACATGAGCACAACAGTAACAGCCACAGGATAAAATGATGGTGAACCCTGATACTAACAAGCATCAATGACACTGCAATAGAACGCCTGTGAGAATGTAAGAAGCCTTTTGTATCCAAAATTAAAGTGACAGAGGCTTTGAACACATTTACACTAATATACCTCAAGCTTTTTTCCTGGATAGGAGAACATTTATATAATTGTTATTCAAATACCACTGTTACCAAAGCAGTGCTGACCATTGCATGTAAGAGCAACGTTATGTAGAAAACCTTGAGCAGAATGTTAACTCTTGCTACAAAAAATTGCTCCTGACAGAAATTAACTTCTGTCTTCAGCCATGTGATGAAAAAAAAGATTACCTACAGTTTTGCAGGACTACCATGCAGCCATTCAGAATACTAAAAGCACTGCAAATTAACTGTCAAAGTAACTACACGCGCAGGGGCCACAGCCACCTCCACTGACACATAAGTAGCTAGCAGAGAAAATTCAAGAGGAATTTTATTGCAAGCTTTATTTCTCGAGCAAGAGTCTATGATCAAGTATAAGTTCTATCCGAATTTTGCAATCAGAAGTCATTGTACAGATATAAAAGAAAGGGGGCTGCATAAAAATCCTACCACCACAAAATCTAAGATTAAAGAGTTTGTTCTACAATTTTTAAAATAGAGAGGCTGTCCCAGTAAACCACATGGAATCAAAATTTTGCTTTACCTGGTTCAAGAAACCACAGTGCAATTCTTTGCATAATTTGTACAGCATCAAGCTATTTTAGAAAATTATTTCTAACATCACTAGATTAACTACCACATGAAGTGTAGAACCTGTGGGGCTGACGATTAAAGACAGACTTCTTTGGCTACACAGCTGACTGTTAGAAACAGTTGCTGAAAAAAAAAAAAATCTTCCCCTACACAATGCCTCAAGTTTAAGAATTATGAATGGTTTATTTTGCATTTGAAACACTTTGAACAACAGGAAAAATAGCCAGAGGTACAGGTAAAAGCACAGTTAAGTTTTTCACGATCACTTATTTCCAAAAATAATTCTAACCCCTCAAAGAAAGAATGTATTACTACCCTGGAACACAGCTGTGTCCTCCACTTGAACCCTAATGGCCAGTGCCTCGGCATCACGCACTGCAGACACACACATACTGAAAAAACTCCCATCACACAGTAATTCAGAAGTGCTTTCCCACTGGGTAGCTAACCAGAAGCAACAGAATATGAAAAGTGATTTGCATGCCGAACCAGTGAGGAATGTTCACAAATAAGGCAAAGGAGCAAGGCCTGGCCAGGCTCACTGGAACTTCTCCCACCTGTTGGCTCCTGGGGCATCAGGGCATGTACTGAGACTGCCACAGCACAGCAACAGACAGGAGTGTGGGTACAATAAGAGCTCATCATAAAGAAAAGCTAAAAGTATAGAGAGCATTCTCCTCACTTCTTTAAATTAAGTACATTTCTCTTACACTTTTGCTACTGATTTATTTCAATCAGCCCCTCCACTGCAAAAATAAGAGCAACAATTACAGAAGTAACACTGCAGCAACTACAAAGAAGTAACCAACAATCTTCCATCACTAAGTCTTCCAACAATATAAATGATGTGTTAGAAAGCACAACAGCTAAACATGTACTTTTCCCCACATTATGTTTACCATAGAATTTCTTCATACTCTCAACACCATTTTCTTCTACAGTCTGAGTCTTCCAGTTTATGGAAGTAATTTCTGTAGTTTTTTTAATTAGTTTAATTAAGCTAGATATGTCATAACCAATACTGGTACAAAATAAACATGCAGTAGGATTGCAATGGCAGATTTTTATCTTCTCCCTATTTACCACTTTTTCATTACATCTCTAACAGCTCCACATGACTTTCCAAAATTAAAAGGTAAATGGAATGATCACTTGCTAAGCAAAGAAATGGGTATCTCAAACAAGCATATCCTTTCAAACTAATCTTAGAAGGAGGGGAAGACTAGCATCTGGACACGAGATATTGTACATCTTTAAGGTTTTTCATTGCTTAGTTTGTCTGCAAAAGAGGCAAAGAATTAAGTCAGTTCCTGTTGTATTATTTTCTTATTGCAACAGAGAAAAATAGTTTAGTGGAGATATCCAACTGCATCAGTATGTTTCTGCCATCTTATTTAAAATCCACCTCAAGCAGGGGTGATCACAAATTGTATATATAACCAAGAATTGGGAATCAGGAGGGGCAAAAATCTGAAGGAACCTAACAAAAGAAATTAAAAAAGCTCACACTGCTTATTTGGGATACTCAAAATCCTAGATATTGAAGATCCTACTTTACTGACCTACCTACTTTACTGACCTACCTGAATCAGTGAGCCTGAAACTGCTGAAGATAGCATAGCCATACTAGAATTCCTTCCATTTCATTGATGTATCTTTCTGAATAGCATCTGTCATTTCCAATTCACTGAATCTGCCTAGTGCTCTTAAAAGCTTTTGTGAATCTAGTTATTGACCGGACTGTGTAGAAAATATTGCAACATTCAAAATACAAGACCCGGTCTTTTGTGCTTACGCACACCAAGTGACTGGGAGCAAGGACAAGTCATAACAACATTAACAGACTCAATAAAAAATCCTTTTTATGTTTATTTCTTCACATAGTAGTAGTAAACTCCAGTCAGAAAAGTAAACAAAAAGAAAGCAGCTACTTGCATAAATAGCACCTTAAATGTCAAAACAAATGGGAAAAGCTGACCCAGCACTCTTACAAAGGAATCAGTAAGTAACAATAACCAACAAAAACTTTTCATCAAAAGAGGGAAATTGCACTTTAATTGACATGAAATTAGCTAATAACATCGTCATCTTAAAAAAAAAAAATCCCTTGACTGTGTCTTTTGGAAACTACTGTACACAAAAACAGCACTAAAGTTTCAAATCTTTCTCTTTGTTCACTGGAGCTGGTGTCGGACCACCCAATGGGCTCACTGATACCTTGACACTTACAACCCACCTACCAATCAAGGTTGCTTCAGAGCCCTGATGCACAGCACCTTTTCATACCATCCATTCTCCCTGTCTCTCCTACACAAAACTTTGAAGATTAAGGTCACAAGCACCTAATTGAACATTAATGCTAAGTTGCCATGTATCCATGTTTTAAGCACTAGAAGCTGCACTCCTTATTACAATATTTACAGATATTACAGCACCAAACACCAGAACTGAGACCCAGGTCTTCTGCAGTAACAGATTTTACCCAACAGAGTTCACAGCCTAAACACATCACAGGACAAAAAAGCAAATCAATACCAGACAGTGCATCATTGGAAGAAGACAAACTTGACAACTTTCTGGTGAGTTTGAACTCTGACACCAATCTGTCTTCTCCTCTGGTTCACACTGGCTCAAATCCCATCATCTGAGGTGTCTTCAAGAATTAAATTAAATGACAAAAGATTTTTGATGGAATAAGCAATATGACTTAGGAGCACATGAACTACAATCTAGCCACAAAAACATGTTTGGAATTGTTATAAGAAAATTTCAGTGCCCCTACTCAAAAAAAGGATAAAGCACTTCGACGGAATATGGTTTACTGACCTTTAGTCTTTAAGCATCATCAAATTTGATCTTCCTCATTTATCTCTCTCTCATTAAACAGGACACTGGCAAAGACCTGCCTAACAGCAACATGTACTCAACAAGTTTATTTGAAACATCAGTACTGCCATAAAGGAAGACCAGGTACACCAACAGATTTATGCACCTGTAACATCAACCCATAAATATCCATATGCTACCTGTTCCCTCATGTAAATCCCATATTTAGTATTTATTAATTTAATCCCTCCTTTAAAATTTATGATCTAGCCTTCAGTGGCGCCAAAAAGCCCTGTTAAAGCCCAAAGAAAGTTAATCTGAGCATTTCTTTCATTCTTAAACAGCTCTTCTATACTATTTTTGTGTTCCCCCCCTCCAAAGTCTTCAGTCACCAACTGACCCAAACCTCACCACCTTGCTACTAAATCTCAAGAGACATACCAAATAACAACATCCCAAAATCTATCTGGAATCTAAAGTTATATGCTGCTCCCCTCACTGACAGAGCAGATCTTTCAAATACCATGATAGCAAGTAGTAAGAGAAAGAAAAGAGAGCTCAAGATATTTGCTTTATTAAACCTTCCCTATATGAAATACATTCACCATCCAAAACCGTATTTCATTTCAGCGAACAGGAAATAAAAGTAAATTTCAAACAAAAAGACTTAATTAGAAGACAAAGAAATGCAAAAAGAGTACAAAGAAACCTTTTCTTAACCATACAAGATCAAATTATCAGATTTCTGAAAATCATCTTAACATTTATGTTTTGAACAGTGTAACTTCCCCAAAAAATATATTCCTCACCCTCACTTTATAGCTAGAAGAGGTACGTTGTGCTGGACTAGAAATTGTGTTATGTCACAAAATGTCTTTATATTGTGAAATGTAGAATATGTAAATATAAAATGGGAAATGTAAAGTCTTTACCCTGTGAAACATTAAGTACGCCGTTTTTCTTTGCTGGACTGTCCCACAAAATAATACTCCTGAATCCCACAAAAATTAAGCATAAGTAAAGATTATACATAATTTTATGAATCTCTCCATTACTGCATATACCTCTAGAATTTGTTAGTTCACTACCAAGAGACATTTCCCAAAAAAGAAAAACACAAAGGCAGATTATATTTCCATCACTACTGTCACGCTCCTGAACTCTTTCCACCCTGGGGTTCATCAATAATTGTTTCAAGTATTTTCACCTGCAACATAGTATAAATGTTAAACTGTGTATTTGTCAGTCACCCCAGAGAACAATTTCATTTGCAATATCCTTTGAATTTCTCACTGTCTCTCTCATAATGGTTCACTTGGAAACATACATTAGAATTATGGTTTGTTTAATTTTTTTCAGAAAATGTTAAAGCTTAATGGCTAAGCCTTATGAAGTTTTTAAATGGAAATACACAATCCATCACAGAGCTATACTGATGCCACTCAGGTGGATGTGACACAATGTCTGTATTTCTCACTTTTTGCTTCTATATAATTAACACTCCTATGTCAATTCAGTGAACTTCATCATTGCTACTTCATAATACTATCTTTCAAAAATATTCCCTTACCATAAAAAAGAGCTTCTAATATAATGTACCTCTCCTCTTAGTATTTTTAAAACTTGGATTTAACCATATTTAGGTTGACCAAGGAAAATACAAACTTTCATTAGAAAGTAACAGCTAAAAAAATTCATATGGCATACTTCAGCTCAACTCTGAGCACAAGAGCAGTAAAGCTAAGCCTCTCCTTAAAGAGGCATGTCAGGTAAGATTTGTTAGAGCTTCTGTTCTCTTTGAAACACCTTACCACTGTATTGAATTATTTCACCTAATTGTGTTGAATTAGATCTAGACAACATGGTTTGTGCCATACCACCAAAAGGTGCCCTTTCAGCTGCTTGAAATTTCTGAGGGTTTGCAAATGTAAAATGCATACAAAAACTGAATGACTGAGTAACAGTCAATAATACCTGAAAAAAATTTAGGTGTTCAGGACTCCATATTTATATGTATAGTCTTTCAAGCCAACTACAGAAATTAAAAGCAGAAGCTACTTGGTACAGCAAAAAGGAGAGCTTCATTGTGGGCTATACACTAAGCATAAGGATCACTCCAATTATTCCAAGAAATATAAGAATCCATGTTTTCAAGGTCTTCCTTACATTGTGTCCCAAAACGCAACAGATTAATTTATTAAGCAAAACAAACCATGAATCAGTAGTATTAAAGATACCATATGTTTACCATCCTTACATTTAATCCTAAAATATTTCCAATGTTTAGCAACATTACCATCCATTTTTATAAAAGCAAACATATAAAAATTGCATAATGGATTAACAGCTACATAAAAGACAACGCCACAGCTACAATTTGTATGGTATAGTTCCTGTCACACCATATTCCTGTCCCTCCTTACTCGTTTTTATGCTTCACTGTACAGGCTATTTCTACTAACTCAACCTACGCTGCACAAAGTGCTCTTCTTCCAAACCCTCCCCACACGGCTCTAACAGGCTTCCATTGTGCAGACCATAGAGAATGCACACTCACAATCATGCAAGTGATGGCTCTACTAAAGCCTGAGTTATTAATTATTTGCATTGCAGGAGCAAGCAATAAAGTGCGGGCACACTGCCTCAGAAAGAGCACCTCATCCCAGAATAGGATCTGGAAATACCACCAGGCCACTGAATCCCCCGAGTACTGACGACGACCATATTTTCTCCTGCACTTCCTACTGTGGGTTACTATACACAAGAGTAAAACGCAGAAATTTTTGGTGATGCTAAGTTTGGGAGACGGGAGGAGGAGCCCGAAACAGGTCAGATCAAGAGCAGGAAGAATAGCAGAGTCTAAATTAGTATTTGTATCTCGGGTTTGTATGGGGCAAGAAGGCATCGGCGGTTCAGGGGGTGGGAAGGGACAAGCGTTGCTAAGAGTCAAAACCTGGCACCTGCGGGGCAGGGCAGGCGGTGCGGGGGAGCAGTAGCAGCACAGCTCCGGGCAGGGGGTCTGCGGCAGGTCCCGCACGGACTTGGGCGGGCGAGGCCGAGAGGTAGCGAGGCCAAGGCCGGAGCGCCATGTCACGGGCCGAGAGAGGGGCCGGGCGCGGCCGAACCGGGGCCGGCGGACGGCAGTCTCCGCAACAGCCGCGTCGGCACCGCCAGGCCGCGTCCGAGCGGAGCGGAGCGAGGTGGCTGGGACTCGGCTGGCGGCCCGCGGCCGGACCGCGGGTCGCCTTCGCACGAGTGCGGGCGGCGGCACCGCCTCCCTACTCAGCCCGTGCCGTAGGCCCCTCCGCCCGGACAGGCCCGGCCAGCACA
>VXAY01002386.1:60773-83450 GCA_013399855.1 Oxyruncus cristatus | reverse complement strand
GAGCCGCCGCGCCGTGACGTCGCTGCTCCGGCCCGGCGGCCCCGGGAGGCGCCGGGAGCGAAGACAGCGCCCGCGGCTGGGCCGGGGGTCCAGGCGGCCCTGCTGGGGTCGGGGGCCGCAACAGCGAGAGGCGCCCGGTGGCAGCCGCGGGCCCGGCAGTGTGCCTGACAGGCCTAGCTGCGCCTGCGGGACAGTGGGTGGAGGGCGGCCGCGAGGGCTTTCCCCGTAAGGCCCCGGCGCGGGAGCCGTAGGCCGCGGCCCCCGCGGGCGATACGCACGCTCTGAGCGGAGGGTGTGCAATGATGTGGCCTTTTGTCTGCAGGGAGCAGCTGCCACCCCCTGCTCGGCCGGCCCGCGTTACACAACCTGCTTGTTATTCCATCCTGTGCATCGGCGGACCCGGGCGGATTCGTTCTGAGCTGGATATGCCGGGCTCGTCCGTTCCTACGTGTGGAACAGGAACAGCCTCCGGAGCCCGTCGGCCGCGGGCGGACACGGCTCGTGCTGCCTGCTGGTGGGCGCGCGTTGTCGTCCCGGCCGCCTCTCCCCGCTAACAGCTGTTCCATTGGCACTGCGGGACCCGTGGCGCGCATCCACACAAATCCACACCAGAGGGGCCCCCGATGTGTGTTTGTCAGAGGATGCGAACTCGAAGTAGTTTAGTCTCTGCATAATGTTATCCAAGAGCAGGACCGTCTTTCTAGTTCGCATTATATAGCATTAGCTAAGTGCAACACAGGTTATTCTGTTCTCAGTTCTGATGGCTGGCATAAAATGCAATACAGGCTGATTACTGCGTGTATCAAGTTTCAACACCCCCAAAAGAGAAACAACATTCTTTCTAAAAGTCAAATTTAGAATTATCTTATGGATGACTATATTAATGCTGCCTTTATGTATTCCTCATATTTAGTAACAAAATGCAAACATGATGTCAAGACAAAGAAGGATGAAGTTAAAATGAATTGGTTTTCCTTTAGTTTGTTTTTTTTTTCAACTCTGTTTTGGGTCTTTGAGTTGTGCATTCTCTAGGGCTTTCTGTAGTGCCATGAAGACTGGAATTGATTAAATATTTCTCTTGCTACCATCACAGTAAAAAGGAAGCATTAAACTGAAGGCATGGTAAGGCAGCAATATTTTCAGGCACCACACAGGGTAGTTGCAACAAAACAGTAACACCTTTGAAGCAGAGCATAGTTTTTTACCCACTCATATTTTTTTCTCCCTTCCCTTCTTAAACCACCGTTACGCAAATCACCACATTTTCATTTTTCTCCCAGTTTCAGAATGTCTCTTTCCAAAGCATCTTTAAAAAAAAAAAACCACGGAATTCTTACGTGGACAGAACTGAGCTACTAGGTTGGTTGCACTAATTTCTTGTCTTTCAACAAGGTGCTAAGACTGATATATTGTTGACATTATACAAAGAGATGAAATTATTATCTGGAGCCAAATTCAGTTAAACACATTTGCATTGCACAAATTTTCCAGTATTCAGCCTTTTGATTTCATTGCTTTTGACACAAGCAGTAGGCAAGTACTGTTGGTAATCTGATCATTGTTGATTGCCCTATTCAGTTCTTTCTTTACACTGTCAAAAGTCACATAACTCCAGTGACCCATCTCAGTTTAACAGTGTGCACTTCTGATGTGACCACGCTGTGCCAGTCCCTTTATAGTCACAATTATGTGTCATTTATATAGTGAACTTGCCCACCTGTGGCATCTACGTCACGGTTTGATTTCACATTTAAAAAAAAATGCACCCCGTTGGCCACTTTCATAGGTATTACAGAGATCTTTTTATACAGTGACAGACCAGGTGTACACAATTTTAACTGCACCATCTGCTAGCTTTCCTTGCAATATTTTTATCATGTCCCTTTACTTCCTTGGTAATAGTCCAGATCTTGCAAATTGTTTCCATTGGAAAGCAACCTATTTATTTTCAGGAAACAGTCAGCTAGTACCCCGAACACAACAAATAGCAGTAGAAGGCAGTTTCTCTGCTTATAGTTCCAAGTCTCTATTCAGCCTCTTTCCAAGAGGTTCCTGAATTATTTCCCGTACAGCCTTTCCCCACCTTTTTATGTTTTTTGTTCTAAATGGAGTTTTTGAAAATACTATACACAGATATCATACTGGTCTTAAACATGGCTCCCTTTTGAGTGTTAATTACTAGTTCTCCAATTGTCAAAATGTGGAAAGGAGTTAGATTGCTCCATATGCTTAACTGGATAAAGAATGTATTGGGTTTGGTGGTGGACAAACAGGTTTTCTCCCCTGCTGCAGGGCAGTATTTGCTACTGTCAAAAGCTGAGATATGTTATAGCAGTAGGTCAATAACTGTTCAAACAACATCTCACAGGAACATCATCCTATTGTCTGGGTATGTCTGTGTGTATTTTCTCAAGATAGTCGATTTAAATTATTTTAAAATCCAGGTGCTGCATTTATTTTGTAAATTGCATAACTTCTTAGAATGTCATACAAAGCAGAGTTAGACTTCTGAAATAAATTACTTGTAATAAGAATTCTTTGACTTTTTCAAATGCAGAACAGTAACAGCCAATAATCTAAAATTTTCGAGTCCCATAGTGCAAATCCATACCTTTTGATTAAGAATATCTGGTCTTGATGCTATTTTTCCTTTTGTTGCCTATCTTCCTTGCATTAGTTAATACAGGAACTGGAACATGTTCCCCTTTACCCAGTTTCCACCAAGTTTAGGACAAGATCATTCTCTTTCCCTTCATAAAGACTCGTTATCAGCTGTCAGTTGTTGGATCAAACAGCAGTTGCGTGTCCTAATCTAGAAAGCAGCAGAAAAACATTCAGTTCCACAGGTGAAAGGGACTGTGGCTTTTAAAATTAACAATGCAGCTTGGGGTTCTGAAGACAAAGGGTGTTTAGCCACTGATTTTATGACTAAGGGTAGATTTTAGTACAGAGATGAAATGTGGAGAAGCTACAAGCTATTAAGAATTATCCAATGGAATACATAGATTCGAGACTGGAAAAAAAAAGACATTTTATCCAGAAACAAGAGAATTTGCAGTTATTTGCAGAGATTGGTGTAAAACAGGAAAAAAAAATCCTTGAATGAAGTTTTGGAGCACTGGAGGAAAACAAACTTCAATAGCCAGCACAAAACTGGCCTTTGAGACTTACCTGTCAAACTAGCTTGGGCACTTGCCTATGGAACTGCTGCTAGAGTTACTAATTCTCTGAATACTTGAGATTTCACTCCAGTACTATTTACCTTAATTTTTGTCTTCTGTGGGGGCAATCATATGGTAGTAAATTATAGTAAAACTTTATTAATGAATGCTTATTTAATACTCAACAGGGCTTTTTTTTTTTTCTTGTATATTTGTAGGAAGAGATCTGAGAGACCATCTATTATTTTAAGACAACATTATTCATGTAAGTAATTTTCTATATATCATAGAGTCATAGAGTCATAGAATCATAGAATGGTTTGGGTTGAAAGGGACCCTAAAGATCATCGAGTTTAAATCCCCCTGCCATGGATGGGGACACCTTCCACCAGACCAGGTTGCTCAGAGCTCCATCAACTTGGCCTTTAACACTGCCAGGGATGGGGCATCCACAGCTTCTCTGGGCAACCTTTTCCAGTCTCACCACCCTCACAGTAAAGAATATCTTCCTAATATGTGATCAAAACACACTCTCCTTCAGTTAAAGTCTATACTGTTATTCATATACATTGTAGGATGTACATGATATACCTTGTATTAAAAATCTGTACAAGTTTTCTGTGAGGCTGTTTTCTAACTTGTGAGACTTCTCTCTGCTTTTCCAGTAAGGTTGAGCATTGTATTTCCTTTGCACACATGTTCTTCATTCATCCCTCCACAATTACCAGTTGTCTTAAGTGTTCTTTCTGCCAACAGGTATGATACGGCATCAAGTAGAAGGCAGAGACATAGAGACTGGCAGTGTGCCTTTTTGATGGGATTGCTGGGATTGTGGGGCTGTTCTGTTGAATGTCACAGCACAGAACCAAGAGACCTTCAGGTGACTGCTGTACAGAAATATGCAAATTGCTTATTAATCACATGATTCTAAATAAAAATGTAAATAAAGACTAAGGAAAAATGCAATAAAATAATTTATAAATTAAGTATATACAATATGTCATTCTGAAAAGCAAAAATCAAATTACAGACCTTAAAAGATTAAAAGTTTGAATTTGATGTTGTGAATGGCCCTCCAGGCTGCTGGAGAAGGTCCTTATTAAGGACCACATGCTCTAGTTTGAATTCCTCTGTCTTGGACAAATGTAACAAGGACTGTGCATGTCATTCTGATCTTCCTCAGCATAATTCTTTATCATATTCTAGGTTTTATTAAAGTGCAATTAAATAGTTATCTCTATGATGTGGTTTTATGTATAATATATTATTATATATTTATTGCAATGATATATACACATACACAAAAGTGCAGTTCCCAAATCAATTGCTGAGAAACTTCACTCGCCCTCAGTCTCCAGCCTTCTGCTATTATCTGTGATTGTCTCCCATTTTATCTACCTTAAAACTATTCTACTAAGTCTTCTCCTCCAGTTTAACTAGTAATCTTAGTGTGGCACAATAACCTCTGGGAAATCCTTTCAGCATTTTATTCCACTTATTTTTCCCCCTAAGAACTTGTTATTGTCACAGGCCCAAATCTGCCCTTCTCCTTTTTTCCCCTGTTCTTATGCAGAGGTATTGAACAGGCAAACCTCCAGCTATACAATACTGTGTTTGCAGGCTGAATGAGGGAGAATGTCCACAGCTACGCATCACTAACATACGATGTGGGAGCACTTGTAGTGACCCAGCTGTTCACCACTCAGCCCTGCAGTATGTCCGTTCTCAGCCCCGGTGTCCTGCTGCCGCAGGCAGTGCTCTGCTCCCACATCTCCTCAGGGAGAGAGGTTGGGTATGGAGGGAGACAACTGCAGTTGCCCGGCTCAATCCCAGCCTGAGCTACAATAGATACAGAAACGATGTCCCTGGGTCTGTGCCTCTGATGTTGCCACGGTACTCAAGTAGAATAGAAAAGAGGACAGGAGAGACCTCCACACCTTCAAGAAAGCCAAGGAAGATTATCCAGGGAAATACAGACCCGTCAGCCTCACTTCCTTTACTTGGGAAGGTAATGGGGCAAATCCTTCTGGAAGCCCAGAAGCACATGAAAAAGAAGGGACTGTGTATAAACCAACCTGGATTTAGCAAGGTCAAGCCATGTCTGACCAATTTGATAGCACAAGATGATGGCTTCAGGGAATGACGGGACAGCAACAGATGTCATTTATGTTGTTAAATCCGGCATTTGGGATGTAATAGCACATGCGCTGGTACAGGCTGGGGCTCAATTGGCAAGAAAGAGGCTTTGCAGAAAGGACCTGGTAGACAAATTGAACAGAAAGAGATGCATGAGAAAGAAAGAAAGCAAACAGGTCAAGGGAAGTGATTGCAGACCGTATCTGGAGTACTGTGTCCAATTTTAAATTCCCTAGTACATGAAAATATTGACAAACTGGAATGGACCCTGCTGGAGGGTCACCAAGATTATTAGAGGTTCAGAGCTTATAGCAGACTGTCCTTCACCCTTTAGATGAGGCTGAGGTGGAAAATTTCCTGCTGTCTCAGCTACCTAGCAGGTGGATGTAGAGAGGAAGAGACAGACTCTCTTGAAGTAGTGAAAAAATGTGAGAAACAGGAAAATTGCATCCAGGAAAATTGTGACTAGCTCCCAAGGGAAGAGTAGTCACCTGCAGGGCAGAGATACAGAAGGAGCTGTTATCTCCCTCCCTGTAGATATTCAAAACTTGACTATATAGGCTCCTAAATAACCTGATCTAATTGTAACCCTGCATTGAGCACAGGGTTGGACTAGATCACCTCTAAATAATTTTGTCTAAATTACTCTGTGTTCTGAATTTAAATTTTAAAGGCAATTTCAGGGTTTGCATGCCCTAATGACAGACAGATTTACTGGGGAATGGAAGAAGGCAAACTAAGATGCATGTAGCTTCCTACTAATACCAATGAAGTGCATGACAACGCTGAAGTGGCAGTGTCCTATTCAGATCAGTATCATAACTATGGTCCTATGGATTGGGAAGAAGAGTTTATCACCTTCAGTTCTTTCTCCTCCAAAGCCCAAACATAATTCAAGTTCTGTCTTCAGAAGAAGCATTAGGGAAACTTGATGATAAAGTATTGCCATGTGCAAATTTATACGAAGGGTTAGGATCTGTTACTGCTGTTACTGTACCAATAAAGTGGAATTAAGTCTCCAGTCCACTAAAAATACCCTTTCCACACATTTAGGGTTTGTTACACTGACACAGGTTACATGTAGTGTTTGAGACTGTATGTCTTCTACTATTTGAGTATTTCTGCCTTGAGGATTCTTATGTATATAAACACTGTGGTATCTGGTTTTCTTCAGCTACACTTTAAGAGTTCTCATTTGAATCAGAAATTGAAGCAGGCAACTTGATCTTCTGGCACTGTCCTTATCGTTTCTTGTCAGACCACTGTTTAACCACTATTACTTCACAAAGAGGCTTTCCATCGATAAGGAACTTGTGTTGTTATTAATTATCAATGCATTAGAACAATATGCATCAAAATTAACAGCATTCATACAGGTGATCATGAAGAGGAAAATAATGCCTAATAAGACTTGATGTGGCTACCTGTAAAAAAAAAAATGAGGTTACAGTTGTCAATGTTTATTACACATAAAGAGCAGGGTACATTAAGAGAAATACTTTACCTGATATTTTGAACTATTGCACAAAGAACTTGAGACTTATTTAATCTACCTGTAGATACCAACACTGTGAAGTGAATGTGCTGTCCCATGCTTCCTTTACAGACTATGCTCTCACCTTTAGAGAGCTCTTCATCAAACCAGTTTAGGGATCTCCCTTTGCATATAGATATGAGACATGCCTGAGAAGTCCAAAACTCCTTTCACTGCATGTAAGGGAAGCCTCTACTCACAGGTAAAAATCTGTTATTTGTTTAGATAAGTCCATCCCAGCTATTAATAAAACCCAAAACAGCCTGATTTTGAGATCTGAATTCAATTTGTGAAGTGTAACTGTTTTGTTTTGCTATAGTGGGATTACACATATACATGCAAAAAACAGTGTTGTTCCAAGTAGATTACTATTATCTCTGGTTTGACAATTTTTCCTCACAGGAAGTATTTGCTTAATGATACAGCAAAATCCCAGCAAATCTAAAATACTGTTTTGAATACTATCCCTCAGTAACTGTTTAAATCATTTTGCACATATTAAAAAAAAAAAGCTACAGTCAAGTACTCAGAAGTTTTAAAATCAATAAAGGTAAGGTCATCTGTAAACCCTCAGTCTGTCCTCCTGAATACATCTTTTTAATTACAAAAGATTTTTTACCCCATCTCACTTGCATGGATAAACAACGCTCACATGAATGAGCAGTGCATTACTGTTTTTCTTATGGCCAAAGATCTGAAGTCTAACGCAGAATTCATCCTCAATACAGAATTATACATTTTCTCACTGTTCCTTTTGCAGTAATGCAGATGGGTCGGATCACTTCAGAAATTATTGCTTATCTCCACAACAGCCCCACTTATGTGAGGACTGGAATGGATTTTTATGCACGGAGAACTGAAGACCAGGGAGATTAACAATCAGAACTATTAACTAGTTTTGAATACTCAGTCTGAAATGGTTCAGAACTGTTCAGAAACATGTAGTTCTACATAATTTCATATATATTTAAGTATTTATAGACTTAAGGTGAAACTGACTGTTCAGCATTTCTGAGAACCAGATTCCAGAAAATCATGTTTAATTTTATACTTGATTTTGGATAACCATTTAACAGTACCTCGTTTGACTATCTTTCCTCAGCATTATTTAGGGACTACATAACAGAACAATATAGGGAACACATCAGTTTTCTGCTGTAGTAATTGCAAGATCATACTCTCCCTCTTACCCCATTTCCCATAAATATTTCTCCTATATGCTAAGGAATTCTGTAAATACAACCCCCATTTACAAACCAAATTACACACACCATTAAGTCCATAGCACAAAACAGTCTAGCAGATGACAAAAATGTGCTTCCATATGATTAGGTACTGCTACAACATACCTCTTGAAGAAACAAAGCAGTTATATAGTCATTTCAAAATTAGATGTGACATTAAAGCCTGTTTTCCATGCCCAGCTTTTGCCTAAGGACACAGTAATTTTCTTACTTGAATTTGTAAATTCATATATATAACACAGATTTTATTCAACTTGCTTTATGTATTTCCATCTGCTATCTTATCTTCACGTTTTGAGTGTTACTAACATTTTAGTCCCTAAAGCCTACTGGAATTGTTAGACAAAAGAGGAAGAGACATTTTCTGTTCCTTAAGACAGTCATGACCAACATGGAAACAGTTCAAAAGTTGACTTGATCTTTGCTTTAAAGAGACATTCGTTATGCAGATTTTTCCTCTTCAGAAACCCGTTTACTGAAATCAACTGAAGTCAAGCCTAGTCTCAAATTTAGAGTTCCCAATAACATGTTAATGATGGAGCTTGGTTCAGAGCTCTTAACCTAAACACAACCCTTCTTACCGATGTGAATTCTGCAGAGACAGAGCAAAATCTGATCTATGTACAGAAATTGCATTAATAATTTTAAGTAAAAAAATTCCAGGCATTTTACTGGTAGTTGTTTTTACAGATTCCTCCTGGTTTTGTCACTGGCCAAATCATTATTTTTAACTTGATTTGGATACTAATCTGTGTTAAACCAGTATTTACGCCTGCTGTACTGCTGAGTTACAGAATTTTTGTAGATTTTGTCTTTGCCCTTGTTCCTATTATCTAGTCCATCTTGACAATAGAAACACTGATGTTTTTGGATGTCATTCCAAAAGAAAAGATCTTATTTCCTCAGTCAAATGAAGCTGTATTCCATTAAAACAAAATACCCTTTAAACAAAGCTTTAGTGATGCATATACTCTTCTGCCTTTGCTGCAAAAACAGCTTCAAGAACACTAAGGAAGTAATCTATTTTAGTAAGGCAAGTCACAAGTAAGCTACATAAAGAAATACTTACTTTCTATCATTAATTTCTGTCCACATTTATTTATGAGTAAAACAAACAGCAAACATTATAATAAAGGGGACATTCAGGCCCAGATTAAAAAAAAAAAAAAAAAAAAAAAAAAAAGAAAACAGATGCCTGACTAGATTCTGAATTTAGGCACCTCAAGATTGCTGACAAAGTATACAAAAATAAGTGAAAGTGATGAGCATTTCAGCAAACTTTTAAGTGCATTTCAGTATTTATTTAGATGTTTTAAGCTCTCGCACTAGATTTTACAAGCTGGTGAACACTGGCAAAAGTATTTCTCCCACAGAACTATAACCACACATTCCCAAGACAGTATAAATATATGGTTGAACTAACATTAATACACATCACCATTTTATCAATTACATAATAAAACAAATTATCAAGTATCCAAATATTAAGTTACGCAGCTTGAAAGGCATACAAAATATTACAGAGGTCTGCCCAAGTCACAGCAGAAACTCAAGGAAGAAAAATGAAAAGAAGGGGGGGGAAAAAAAAAAATCACACTTCCAACAAAGCAATAGTTGGTAAACAACTCTCAATAGGTACAGTAAAAGAAAACTACAAGATTTTCCAGAAATTTTCTGATTAAGAATTTTTAGCTACAATAACAAAGCATTTCTACGTTTTAAAAAAATATTTACTAAAGTAAAGGGCATATTCTATACTTCCTGCACAAGACAAAGGCAACATTTTAACTAGAAATATTAAATAGCCCCTCCCAACCTTTTCAGGCCCTCTGTTAAGTTGCACATGAAGTGCCAACAATAATTTTACTGTAAGGCTTTTTGTCTGGAGACATTAAAGACTTGTGTGCTTCTGTACAATTTTTAAAAGATCTTCTACATGAATAACCAGAGAGTAATGACTTGTAAAATGGAGAGGTCTGCAGGTAACAGAAAAGTACAGATGCAAGGGTAAAAAGTTGCTGTAATTAATAGTATTAAAAAAAACAGACTGTGCAAATCCTGATAATTCTAGTGCGATTGTGGGAGACAAAACATACAGTGAGCAGGCAAGACTACTTTAGAGGCCATATTCTTCAATATTGAAATGACTGTAGAAAAAAAGATAGTAAGGTCCAGATAAGCTGGTAGTTCTCACATCATCAGAACTATGCTCATTTTAAGGAAAAACATATAGCTGATATGCTGGGTGTTTTGGCACCTAATCTCTCTACAGATTTATTTTAGTACCCCAATTTTTAGTAGTTGAAACTAGGTGGGTAAGACTCAATGGCATGATTAAAGGATATTTGATCAGGTAATCAATGAACAAGGAGACAGCTCAGAAACAGGGTACAGCAAAAACATTTACTGGGTCTCCAAACAGATGGATATTTACCTAAACATAGAAGTTGCATTTCTACTTAGCCTTTAGCCTATTAAATACTCCTAAGGAAGCTTCCTTTACTAATAAAAACTACCAGACTGATGTCTGGCATGCAGTCTGCTTAATTCTAGTTTCCATCCTTTATTCCCAAAGAAGTGCTATAGGCTGTTGAGCTTTACTGAATACAACAATTATTTCGGTGACCATTGGAGTCTTTAAAGCGCAGACGCATCTTGGGGCGGTATTTCTCCAAGTACAGAAGTTGCTTGCTGTTGAAAGCTCCACGCCGCTTCCTAGATGGAGGAAAACATATTTTAAACAGAACATCAATCTCCTGCCCAGTGAAATAATATCACCAACCAGAGAAAAATATTTTTAGGTCACTTAAAAAAGCCACCTTTAAGTCAAGGTTGTAACCAAAATAGGGACAATTCAAAGTTCAGTGCCAGGAAAGAGGGTGGTAGCTTCCTTTCACAAATACTTCACTGGACCACATGCTCAAAAGAGTCCATAGCATTTTAGACAATGTTCTACCTCTGATGTACAAAATCCAGAAATCTTACAGTATTAAGAAAGTACATAAATATTTTAAGTCCCCATAATAAGAAGCTGAACAATTGAACTTTGTTTTCTCAAACCATTAAGTATATGAAAAAAAGGTACATGTTGATTGACTCTTTGGAATACATACCAGTCTTCCTATTCCTCATTTTATTTACAACCAGTACCAGCTGAATTTAATTCTTCAAAGACTTGGCAATTATGCAGGAAGTATTATGATATTGTTTATAATAGCTGCAGTTTCTTTTAAACATAGTTGAAACCTGAAAATTAAGACACTGCCACTAAAATTCTCATCCAACTTACACTTATTTAAAAAATCCAAGGAAATATTTGTTTTCAGTAGACGGCCAGAAAAGACTATGAAGAACATTTTAGCACACTTTGGTCTAATACAGAAGAAAGGATCCACCAATGAGTGTTACTTCTAGTTAGGAGACAGAACTTAGATTCCAAAGGTACTCTGCCTCTCATACGTAAAATTTCCTTTAGTGTCCAAGGATGTATCAACATGTTAAATCTTGGAAACAGAGACATATTAGCTTCATACTTACTGTCTTATGAACTGCACTGCATCTTCATACTTCATTCCACATTCTATCAGTGCAAGAGCAACTAAGACTGGAGCTCTGGTCAAAAAAGAAAAAATTATATTCAGTTTAGCTGTTGTCAATGCATACTCAGGAAAACCTTTACCCAGTTCTCTCTTCTGTCCTGTATATCTGATGCTTCCTCTCTGGGAAGGCAAAAAATGCAGAAGGCATTTCTGTATTAACTGAGCCATTATATGACTTGTTTTTGAGTTAGCCATTCTCATGAAGATAGGGGCTTAAATTAACTCTGGTCAACCTTAGCTTTTGACTTTAGGTATAGGAGAGTACAACTGAAATAAAATGAAAGTAATCTTCAACCATTTGTTTCAAAGCAAATGATTCTGGGAAGAGCTGCATGTGGGTTTCTATCCCCCAGTGAAGCATCCCTCGAAGCAGTCTGGACCACTAAATCAGAAAACGGAAGAGGGGTCAGGTTCAATAAAAACTGACAAAACGCAGAAGTAGTGTAACAAGTTTTAGGAACAGATGAAATCCACAGGCTGCTGCACTCCCCTGAGATTTCCTTACTTGCCACGGTATTCTTCTTCGGACAGAATACAGTTTTCAGTTAGGAAACCTTGACAGAAATCAAACTCAAATACATTAGCAATTTATGGCTCAAAAAAAAAAAATCATGCCCCACATGGGCAACAGAGTTGTGCATCTAGTAGCAAGCTTAAGTGATTTTGTATGTTCAGGGATTTAAAAAAACATACATGATAGAAAGCCAGGATATTCAACTAATTAGCTGCCCAATTTTGAGGAAAATCCAACGGTGAGCACTCTAAGCAGCAGAAGACTTCGGTTTTGGTAACATTCATCACGACAGTCAACTTTGTTACATGTGAAGCCATAACTGAGTCGATAAACCAGGCTTATGGACAGAAAGATCAGAAACCTCCATTTTAAACTGGACATACTGAAATCCATGGCTATAAGATAGCAACTGCTTTTAGAACAGATCTAAAGCCCAGGTAATCTAGAACAATAACAGAAAAACCATTATGTTGTCACAACTGTTGGAACTGTATTTAAGACAGTGACAGCAGACAGAGGGAGCTGGGCTAAGAGGAGAATATTTAGCATTATCACTAAAAATGTGAGACAAACAGAGCTTTGAGACTTTGGAGAACACTTTTCATCCCTCAGATAGGTGGTGGATAAAAGCTGGTCTTGATGTGCCAGAACCAGCCACTTGTTTGTGGGTAATGGTTACAATACCCATGGTACGAGGAGACTGACAACAATACTTGAAATGCAGATGAAGAGGAAGCAGGCGAGTCACTAAAAAAATAATAAATTACAAAAAAAAAAAGAAGACACAGCAAAACAGAAATACCAATGGGACACTTATCAATATGCTTGGTACAAGAATATACTTGTTTAATTAATTCAGTAGATCTTGTGAGAGCTGTGATTGTAGCATCATCTGTTGACCAAAAGTCCTTCATAGATACATACAACAGTTTCCTCCCATATTCACTACTTTTAAGCATAAGGTCATTCCAATACTGGATATGTGACTATTTCAGATTTCCCCCAAACTTCTGTACTAGATCTTAACAGTCTGACCAGGAATTGAACAGATCTTTAAAGCTTCACTCACCTTCCAAGACCAGCAACGCAGTGTACAGCAATACAACAACCAGGTTCTTCACGAAATTTAACTTTAAGGAGGTTTAGCCAATCATCAACAATCTGGTTGGATGGTGGAGCACCGTCGTCAAAGGGCCAATCCTAGAATACAGGATGACAAATACACAAAGATGGAATTCTTTTTGCTTGTAAGATATGTGCATAGGCAAAAAAGGAGGGGATACAATGGATAAAGTGCTGACAGCTAAGGAAACCACTGAAACTTAAAATTTTCTAGCATTACATCTATAGCAGTATTAGGAATACATTCCTTTCAATCAGTTTTTATTGAGCATATAATTTTGCTCCAAACTGAGATTTTTTCCTGACAAGAAAGAATGACTGCACAGCTTTTTCCTCCATCAGCTGCTGGAATACACTCACAGAGTGAATAGGGTGGTATTGAAAGAATAATTTTTTGGGGAAGGGGTGGGGGAGGGTAAAGGGTTGGTTTTTAACTCTGCTTTTTCACTACTTACCAAAACCTGAATGCCTTCTTTTTCCACCGGAGCAGTGTCATAAGTAGCTTCACACACTCTTACCACTGTGGTAACACCATATTTCTTAAGTTCCTAGGGAGTGAAAAAAAAGTTGCTGTGAGAATAAACTAGCTTCACTTGACCATTTAATTTTCTCAGTAAGTTTACTCAGTAAGTCACTCCAAAATTTTCAGTAAGTAACCTCATACAAATACTTGCCATCCTGTGAAGAACACAGAAAGCTGAAATAACTAAAAATCTGTGTGCTAATACCAGATACCTTTAAGCTCTGCTGCAAACATAGTCTTATCTGCAGATTAAGTTTTGTTATGTTGGGTCAGACTTTTCTTAATCTAAAATCAGATCCAGTTAAATATTAATTAATCAAGTAGTCCATCTCCAAAAGATCATTCCCTTTAAAGGAACAGGAAGTTTCCCAGTTTGCAAAGCTACATACTTCAGTAAAGCACTCAGAGAGGTTTAAATCTTCCCCTTCTCTCTCTTCTTAAAACAGGTCTGTAAGACCACTTACTGATAAGGATGAGTTGTCATAACTAGAGAATAACAAAATTTAGCTTTCTGTTTTGTTGTCACCAAAAAAAGCACTCACTCTTCATTATTTCCACAGCAACTCATTTCACATTGTCTGAACTGAACTGACTGAAGTATAGCCTAAGCAGACTTTATCTACCTGTGAAGGTATAAAGTCAAGCAAGTGTTATCCTACTGTGTTTCCCGTAAATTATATCATACCAAATGCAGAATTGAGCCATAACACACCTAAAATCTCGGTAATTAGGGACTTTGCAAACTCAGACCTCACCAGGAAGTAACTTTGCAGGAACTAGCAAACACTAGCACACTTTATAGTTCCAACACGCAGGATACAAGTTTTAGATGATACATTCGATACCAGCAATATTAGCAATATATGCGAAGCTACCAGGCTTTAGTCAGTAAACTCCTTCAGCATGTACCAAAAACACCTAAAGTAGCTTCAGCAGCTCTAGATGCAGAGTAAGCCTACTGCCACAAATTTCACTCAAGTAGACACTAGGACACAGAGGATCCTCTTAAGCTACATTAAAACCATAATCTGCTAACACTGGAGGAAGCTAGGCAGTGAAAGCATACTGCAAGCCTGTTATTTGTTACTAAGGTCCTGATCCACAATATATAGTGAATTATCTTTTTAATTACTATGCAGTAAGTGCACGGAATTGTTACACCGCTTTAGCCCAATCTGAATTCAAGTTCCTATCACTAGCAGATATGTGTATTGTTCTACACATAACTCTCCCAAATAATTCCCGTTTTCAGACCTAAATGATGTACTTAATGTACCATTACAGTATAAATATTATTTGGCTTCACTCTCAGAGTTACATTTGTTAAGGCCAAAGTATATCTGAATAGATTTTTCTGTACGTCTTCGAAGCACAGCATCAGTATTTGAAAAAAGTCAACATACAAACAGTTTCAGTACCTCCTCCTATAGCTTTCACAGCAGTTATCAACTGGTAAAGAAGGAAATTCTAAATACAGCATATTGCTCAGGCATTCAGTAAGAAGTGTGTCCTTACCTCTATAAATTTGTTTAAGGTTGCATTGGTTGGATTGTGTGTGATCAGGAATCTCATGTTCTTGTAGGTGATTTCCACAGGAGCTGGGCGGTTCATTCGGGCCATATTGTTTTAGTTAAACATGCAACAAGATTATGAAAGGATTAAAAAAAATTCTAATACAGAAGTGATGTAGAGAACTGAAGTCTACTTCACTATACTCCACGTGAAATTCTCAGTGCTTGGAAGTATGAAGTTGGGATCAATGGGAAATGAAATGAACCTCCTAACAAGAAGCAGCAATTCTTCAATCCAGTAATACTGAGGCAAAAGAAAGGCAGTGCACTGAGGTTTACCCCATCCAGGTCTGAATTCTGTTATTAAATGCTCTGCCAATTTCAATTCAACACTTCTTATCCTGGTCAACCACTCTTAGGGGGGCTTCTTGGTGGAGTAGTAATGAATTTCTACAGTTCACTTGTCTGCATAGAGGTCGTGCTGTGCCTGGCAGTAGTCTCCACTGCCCTTCAGAAACTCCATAAATGTGTGACCAAGAACACCACAGAACTGCTGTAAAGAGAGGGGAAAAAAAAAAAAAAAGGCATAATGAGGACAGGTGAAACAATATTATTTTTAAGACATCAAGCATTATAAAACGAAAAATAAAAAAAACCCACAGCAACTAAGCAGTTTCATGAAGTTTATTTTTTATTTCAAGAATTAAATTTGTGTAAGAATCCTGTCACCTTTCCTAGCAAGGATTATTTGAAAATAAATACATGTACTTAATACAAAGTTTCCACATAGAGTTATTTCAACACCAAACACTGAAATGTTTTAAAATACCAATTCACATGTGCTAAACATAGCAACAAGTTTTAAGAACTCCAGTATTTAGATAAAGCAGTTTTTTCCAGGATACCCATACAACTTCCTTTTCCATTCTGAATTGAGAAACATCACAACATCTACTAAAATTACAGTGACCTTAAGTAGTCCCATGAAAGCAAGGATGAGATTCCTTGAATATTCAAGCTCAGCAGAGGACAATTTTTAGTGTTTGAACAAAACTATCAGTCTCTACTTAAGAGTAGACTCACTTGTCTTAATGGCTAAAAACTTACTTTGCATGTAAGCATCATTAATTCACATACAGAACAGCCAGTAGAAAAAAATTGCATATAAATCCACCTGACTTAAATAGGAGACCATGAAAACAAATGTAGTCTTTGTGTCCTAACAACAAAATATAAGCTTTTGAACACTTTGAGACATTCAAGGCACACAGATTTCTAACTAAGGAACATTTCACATACTAAAGGCTGAGGACCCATGGCAACCTTCATATGCTTTTAACTGCCTTTTCACACCAGGACTTTATTAATATACCAAGATAGCAGTAATAGTCTAGCTAAAAGCATACATAAGCAAGTTTATTGAACAGGTTATTCCTGTCCAGTGGTATGCTGTTTAGCTATGGTTACATTTATATATATAATTACTGCAAGACGCGACCAGGAATGAAGATAGCAAATGAACTGCTCCAAGTTGGGTATTCATTTGCAGATGTTGTAAATGAACCACCAAGATATGCTTTTATGCACTGTGGAACCCTTCCAGCAGAGGAGTTAGTTTTGTACCCAGCCACGGTACCATTGCTGCTGCTGATACCTGCCTAGGGAACAGAAGGGAAGACGAGAGGAGTTCTGTTTCCCAAGAGAGAGGTACAAGTTGAACATATGCCCACCAAATATAATTAGGTACTAGAGAGAAACATCCCACAAATATTTAGCAGAAAAAAGTTATTTATGTTGGTCAGGCAACTCATTTTCATTTTCAGACAGCTTCCTGGTAAGAGTTTTAATGTGTTAATGACAGGCATGACTTATAAAAAACAAACAAAACAAACAAACAAAAACACACAAAAAACCCCCAACCTGCTAACAAATATGAGAATTAAGTTAACAGAAAGAAACTAAGGTAACAATTTCGCATGCATTTTGCTGCCACTCCAGAGATACTACCATCAAGTAAAGTAGCAGTAGTAAAGACTGTAGGATTAAGTTTGCCAATTGCAAAAAACCTATTTCAGTTTTTATTTTTGACAACTTGAGAGACAGCAAGAACTCTAAATATAATAGGCATGAAAAAAGAGTAAGAAGGATCCTCTGAACTCAAAGGCTAACAGAGTAACAGGAACCAGAAGAATTCAGACTCGGAAGAACTCCAAGAATCATCATCTGACTCACCAGCCATGTCCTAGCAGAAGGTGGCAGGTGTGCTTTTAAAAGCCTCCTAGGAACAGACCTAGGAAACAGCTAAAATAGCAAGTGAAAAAAAAGAACCGAAGATAACTTATTTAAAGTCGCTTTCAATTAGTTTAAGAAGCAGAACAGCAAAAAGGGACAGGAAAGCTTTAAGCAGATAACAGCTGCACAAGGTCTTGTGCTAGTTTTTGCGTGCACTGGCAGATCTCATGTTTATCTCTTCTTAAGATTGCTAAGAAGAACCATAGACAGTCCTTTTCCCTGGTAGAGGATGAGGGAGTGGAGGCTGTCAGAAATGGAAATGCATGAAAGTGAGCTTGAGGACACAGAATGGGGGGAAAAAAGGACACAGAGTAATAGCAAGCAGTTAACGTGTTTCCATACTAGGACAGGTAGGAAGAAAGCAGTAAGCAGAATTCATCCAGCCTGCTAGGTAGGCTGCCCTTAGCATGCAACTAGGAGTACTCAAGATACCAGACAAACTCATGATGGCAATAAGGAAAAGGGCAGGCAGCAAAGTATTAGTTATGTAAAAAATCATTCATTTTACCATCACATCTAGAAACTGAGTGCACAGTTCAAATTCTTATACAAAGTTGAAGTAGATTATGCCATGTTACATTTGAGTTCTATGTGTTATTAACCCTTACAAAGGAATTCATTTTGTTAATTACTTACTTAGTATTATACACAGCAGCACCTTAATAATTCACACAGCTAAGGACCTAACCAAGCATGTATTTAAGCCTCATTGTTTGCCTTGGCAACTGCTGCTGCCATATTATAAAGGAGCAAAGCTCATATTTTCCTTTGATGTGAATGCCATCACTTCTCACCAATGCTAGCAGGAAAGCTTCACATGCAGACCAACTCCTTCAGACAGCAACACTGTACTACCCTAAGACAGCTCTGCCAGTCTAATTTAGTTCTGTTCTGGGAATCAAATGAAAATTAAAGACAAGTAGTACATGGGCATGCTGTTTGTGTTATGGCATTAAGCCACAGCACAAGGTTTCATCCACCTTCAGTAAAAAGACCCAGAAGATGAGAGATCAGCTATAAAAATAAGTGTTGCAGTAATTAACCCAATCTCAGGGTTTGAGGGAACTCAAATGATGTCAGGAACTTTCAAGAGGCTTGGAAACAAGGCTTTAAAATTACTATATTGTCTCATACAGTTTTGGCAGGTAAGCATGAAGTTGCCTAAGTGAAACTCAAATGCACAGTATGAAGAAAGTTCTTTAACAGAGCAACACCAACTCATTGCTCTTACCATTAAGTTGGGTACTCTAACATATTCTTTTCAATGTACATATAAGTTTTCCTCGAGGAAAATTAACACTGAGCGATTTTGGAAACAGAAGTGGCAGCTTCCATCATGACAGAAAGCCAAACAACATTTAGACTGTTAGAGCCACCAAAATAAACTTAGAAAACAAAACTAAGGTTAATATGCCAGGGCCACATATTAAGAGAAGGCAATCTATCCATTATAGGTTAAACCTGTGTTAGTTCTGATTGTACCACCTATTATAAGTCATGCTAGGAAAAGGTAGAGAACAGTCTATTCAAGTAGAAGGAAAACATCTTCAAAAGAAAGGCTTTAATTCATGCCCTTGAGACAGAAAGCTAAAGTATCCGTCTTCACTGACAAACAGATTCACATGTATGTTGATTCATGGTTTGAAACAATCACTTGTGTCTGACAAAAAAGGCTTATGAAAGTAAACTATTAAATCGCTACTGATATGGGGAAAGCAGAGAGGTGTAAGGTTATCCCAATGCTGTTGACATCCTTATTCACAACTCGGTGGCATCTTGAAAAGCATGCAAACAAAAGCACTCGGTTTATGCAGTTACATGACACTTTACCTTCAGAAGATGAGCAAGATGATTCACAATTGCGCAATCCACCTGCTCACAGATCGAAAACATTTATATGCAGAACCAACTATGTGGTATTCCATCCTCTGAAGTCAAGACCTGACACACACTCACCTACTGAAACCATAGGATCAGAACTAGAAAACTAAAAAAAGCTACATTTCATGACAATTTGAGAACACCTGCATGGAAGTTTGTTGTTCTAACTTACTACCCAACAAAAAGTTACTGAATGACAGATACCCCTAACTTCCTCTTACTAGTCAAGGCTTAAATAGCAACTGCCACAGCAGTCAGGGAAGAGTGGGAGGGTAAGGGGTACAAACTGTAAAGCCATAAGCAAGATAGAGGTACACCTTCATAAGGCGCTGTTGACAAGACGTATCTCCTATCTACTGGGCACACAATTGCCTGTATGGTGACATCCACAGTGATAACACTGTCCACTTTACCCACGGACAGCAACCCATTGCCTAATAAGATACACTCAGATCTCACTGACAGAAGGGGAAAATCCAAAGGTTTATCACAACTTTGTTGCAACATGCTCTCTGCCAGAAGGATGTTCTTGTGGTTCAAATGTGCAGTGAAGGGGGAAGAAAAAATTATCTCAAAACTTCCTCTATAACAAGTCAATGTAACTTCCAGAGATGATGAAACTGAGGCCATGTGACTGAGTTCAAAGTTCTTCTGTGTGGACCACAGAAACAACACGCAAAGAAGCCTTAGCAGATATTGGGGAAAATAAGACATGACAGAACCCGTTCCATCCTCTTGTCTAAATGACTTAAGAATGTCACATCAATAGCAAACTACTTAAATCCCATCATTCTACTAAAACATTATTCCATTATATTTTAAGCAATGAGAAATTTAGCACATACATACAGTTATTGCTGTATTTCATTGAATTTAATAAGCCATTAATACCTAACAGGAAGTTGCACCTGAGAAGAAAGTGGTAAGAAGTTATGGACTTGCATTTAATATAGAACTATCTCTTCTATTGATCCAATAGAGCAAGCCTTAATTTTTTAAAGAAGGTGATTATCTGCTGCTAGTTTACAGTTCAGTAATACCCTTATCTGGGTGTTCAATTTAATGTTTAAAAAAAGTCATCACTTACAGTAAGCCTACACACTGGGATAGAACCGGCATTCTAATGTGGCATGTATTCTGCCAGAAAAGGTAAGTTTCACTTGATGGAAGTTATTAGATAAAGCTAAATTCTATTTATTTACTGCCTTACTGATACATTTAGTTTCAGTAAGACAATGACACCCTTTTCCCTTGGCTCCTGCTATATCTGTCACTCATTTTTCTTTCTCTCTTCTATTTCTTCTCATGGCTGTACAATTTCTATATTGCTTCTTCCACATTTTCCCCCAAAACGACTCTGTTCCTGAAAGACAATTTCAAAACCCTTCGCTGTTTCATCACTAGAGTAATATGAGCTGACATTTAAGTGTAATCTTCAGCTTTCTTGATTTGGCAGTTTTATGAGATTACAAAGAGACAGGGTTCATACTTCTGAGTCACTGCTTTTGAAACACTCAGCAGATGCAGGTAGACATATTGGAAAGTTGTCTCCAGCAGAAATAGGAAACACCAGAATCACGGGAACCTTATGCCACAAAAGCTGTACAATTGTCAGCTCATAATACTTGCCATGTGCATAGCTGCCTACCAGAGAGCAAACAATCCTGCTTCTGTTACTGTAGATTACTTGATTTTGTTAGTTCTTTGTCTTTCTTGCTTTTCTTCTTGTGGAAGGCATGCTACCACCAGCAAGCCATGTGTTATTTGATTGATTGTACTTAAATACACAGCGCTCTGTGGTCACAGATGTTAGGCAGCACAGGCACCGAGATTACCAGGGGTGGTTAAAAAAAAAAAAAAAAGAAAAAACAGAAAAAAGAAAGAAATGGTAAGCATATGAGGAAAGCAAAATCTTCCAATGCTGAACTGTGATCCACCTCCAGAAAGAAATGCCTTCCTTAAAAAGCCAGATGGCAAGGTCTTGAACGCAGGCTCGGTCAAAATTAAGGTATTTGACTGCAATCGTCAGCTTCTAAGGTTCGAGGAAGATTGTTAGAGAAACATCCGCTTCAACGTTTACTTAAATTACTCCTCTGCGGACTTTTCCTGCCGAACAAGGCAGGCTGCACTCCCGAGTTCGGGCATACCCCACCTCTACTGCATAGAGCTCATTTTGGAAAGGACTCACGTCCTCGCTCGCAGCCGGCGCTGCCTCCCCGCCCGAGCACGGCGGAGACAAGGCTGCCGCCGGGCCGCCTTCGTTCTGGACACGCACGTGGGACCGCGGCGGGGGGGAATGCCGGCCGCGGCAGCCGAGCCTGGCACCGGGCCGGGCAGCCAACCGCCCGCAGGCAAGCCCCGGCTTGCCCGGACAGCGCCGGGCCCCGGCCGTCACCAGCCGCGGGGTGCCGGGCTGCCGCTCCGCCCGTCCCTGTATCCCCGGAGAGGTGACGGTGTCCGGGCCGCGGCAGCGCCCCGCGGGCCGGGCCGTGTCCCGGTGCGGCGGTCCCGGGTTCGCATCACGCCTCGATCAGGCTCCCGACGCGGAGCCATCTTGTCCCCCGGAGCCGCCGCCCGGCTCGGCCTCCCCCCCTGCAGGGGGCTCCCGGCACGGCCCTGGGCGCGGGGCCCTGGGCGAGAAGCCCCGGGGGCGCTGCCCTTCCCGGCGGGAGGCCCGGCCCGGCAGAAACAGACCCAAGCGGGGGGAAGGCCGGGCCGGCGGGCGGGGCAGGCGGCAGATGGGTTCACAAAGCGGCTTTGTGTCCGGGCCGGGCCGGGCCACTCGGGAGCCGCGGAGAGGTCGCCGACTCCTCCTTTCCCGGCGGAGGAAGGGAGAGGGGCGCCGGGGGCGGCAGAAAGGCCGAGTCGTGCCGCAGCCCGGCGGGCTCGGCGCTCCAGCGGCCCGCCCGAAGGGAGCCACAGCCCAGCGCTTCGAGAAGCCGCCTGCAGCCGGGCGAGAGAACAAAGGGATAACATGGAGGAGCAGGGGGAGAAACGCAGGGAGCCGGGCACGGGCGGGCGGCCGGCGGGGCGAGGGGCCGGGGGCGCGGGCGGGCAGCACTCACAGGAATATGGTTACTCATTGAAGACTGTAGCCTGATCATACAGCCGGGGTGCGGGCGCCACAGCCGGGGGCAGGAGGAGCGGAACCAGGAGGGGG
>VXAY01002386.1:48344-60539 GCA_013399855.1 Oxyruncus cristatus | reverse complement strand
GGGGCGGGGGCGCCCCCGGGGGCCGGGCTGGGACACCCCGCGCGGCCCCGCCCGTCCGCGCCGGTACCGCCGGCTGTGCCGGGAGCGCCTGGAGCGACCTCCGGAGATCCTGGGACGGCGAGTCCTCGGCTCTGCCCCGCAGCCACTGCTGCCTGCCGCGGCGGGACAACCGCTCCCGCGGGAGCCGCAGGACGCGGGATGGCGCAGCGCGGCCCCCGGGCGGGTTTAATCCGTCGGGTCCTTCGCCCGCGGGCCGCAAAACCTCTTTGGCGAGTTTAATGCTGACAGGAAGCTCTTAGCGCGTTTTGCCCGCGGATTACCCCGTGTTCTTTACATGGGGATAAAAGCGGTGGGTTTTGGTGTTACACGTAGGAGATCAGCCCAGTAGGCCAGAAGTGGTGCGGGAAACAACAGGGGCTCTCTCAGCCTTGTGTTCCCTCTCGGTCCTAGGGAACAACACAGGGGTTTCCGAAAGGCAGGATCGGGAGTTAGAGCTCGGCGGTAGGAAGCACCGACTGTGTCGCTGCTATGGCCAAGGGATACCGGCACGTCAGCCGGCTGGACACCGGCAACCTGGGAAATACCTCAATGTGGGTCAGCGCCAGCTTTGTGAAATAGTAGCCTATTTTTAGATTCAGTTTGTCTGAAACTGTTCTCGTTGTATTTAACCAGTTAAGTCTTTCTACTGCATGTTATTGTATTTTTACATATTACAAGAGCCTGCATAAGTTGTTTTTTGATCTAAAAAATAATTCTGAGTCTAGTCGGTGAGTACTGGCTTGTACAAAGGTATGGCTGGTTTGTGGTTTTGCTCAAATGTCCTGGTTTTATCTAATCTCTGTAAACCAGAGGTGTTCGTGGTCACTGACTGGGAGAGGTGTGTTACTCAGAACATGACTATATTACCTTTCACTCCACGTAGCTTCACGTGGCCATAAGACCATGTCTGTGCTCGCATAATGTAGTCAGCTTTTCTGGGCTATAAATAGATCTGGGCTATATTTATTTATATTGCGGTTTGTGTTTATTGACTTAGGACACATGTCTGGGGTGAACTTGCAGCTGTTTCCACTTCTCCATGTAAAACTTCTTGAAAATGTGCTCAGAATGCTATAAAATAAGAAAATGATCCCAAGGTTAATGTCTGCTTGGAATATTGTTTATTTGTTGGTGTTTGCAATGTTAGAAAGGTTTTGAGGAAAAAAGAAATAAAGTCAACACATCTCTCATTAATAAAGCTTGAGGAATTTGCTGTGGATAGAGTTCTGAGATTAAACAGCTCTTTATGTGCTTTAAGCCACGCTGTTGTGTTTTTGTGTTTGTGTTGTTTATTTTTTTCCCTCCAACAATACATGCTTTTGTTTACTGTTTCATTGCACATTAAACTGATCAGGATTTTAAGATCAGTTACTTTGTGCTGCAGCATCCTTGCAGTGCCATAGCACAGTAGTTCACACTGAAAATAAGTCACTGGTAGTTTCTTCGAAATGATATAAGAAAAAAGAATTTAGCTCAGGAAACTTTTAATCTAAAAGGATTTTTTTCTTTTTGAGGAAAGACTCTTAGTGTAATTTTAACTGTTTAATATTAATTTTTATTATGATGGTTCCTATCTGCCCCCCCAATGATTAATTATGTGGTACTAGTTGTCACTTAAGATGCAGTTCCTGTATTTTATGATCTGACATGATAAGAGATACTTGGGAGTGTTAGAGACAGGTAGACTCCACAGGTCTCTAACTTCATATAACATACAGCAGAGTAAGAGGTATTTATAGGGGACAGAGAGAAAAGTGGATAGTTACGAGGTGCCATCTAGGGAACTTATGAAACAAAGTGGACTGAGGAAACAGAAAGAGATGAGATTCCTAAAGAACTTTAAAAAGAAAAAAAGTAAATGTTTGAAAAGAGAAATCTGTGGGGTATATTCAGAAGAGACTGATACTACCAGTATCACTATCATTGCAGTATTAGGAAGATTAATACAGCTTTTATGATAAGAAGCTATAATAGAGCAAAGTTTGAATATATTTTTGAAGAAGTGGAAGTAAAAAATAAAATGTGGGCATGGCCTGAATGTCCAGTCCCTACCTAGTTGACTATTATCAATAGTTTTAATAGGCAATTATGCATTAACCCAGGCAATTTAAAGATACTGAAGTTTCAAAAATCAAAATGGTGAGTTCTAGCTTGTAAGTACTTTCTTTGTCCCAAGTACAATAGTGAAAAAAAAAAAATCCTGATTCACTTCATTTATGTAAAAGTGTAAATCCTTTATATGCTTTGTTAGCCATTTTTGTCTAGAAGGGGAATCATAATATGATTAGGAAGCAGTTTTTTACCTCTGATCATCTTTGTCAACCTTCCTGTACTTATAAAAATATCATTACATTATTTTTTAGCCACAGGGACCAGAACAGGGAGTAGTTTTCAACATGCAGTCACACAGGTCCATGTATCACTTTAAAGTGGTTTATATTAATTTCTTGCAAGTACATGTGTTCTGGTTTGAGAATGAGACCTCTATGGAATTCAAGAAAATTAAACTTTAAAATATTACTCCTATGTTTGAAATACATATCTTTATGTAACAACTAATATAAATATTCTTGTCAATACCACCTAAGGAGACTTTCTGCTGTGCCTTTTGCAACTGGATTTGTCTATCTCTCATTGGCCTTTTTAGCCATCATCACACTTGTAGCAAGTGTGGGTAGAGTCCTTCTCTAATCTTCGTCTGCGAAGCCTAGCCATGATGATGATGAGTATAAATATTACTCAAAGACTAAATAAAAATAGTGGTTATCAATATGCTTGTCTTTTGCAGACATGTAACTTCCTTAGTCCCTCTAGACAGAAATCAGTCAGTTGTCCCTGACATTTGTGGGGGGTCTTCTGTATCATAACATAAGGGCAAAAAACCCCAAACAATCATATACTGGAAAAAAATGTCAGAATCTAAATCAGTTAAAGTATCAATTGGATGTAGTGTTTATCTGGACTAGTCCTGTTTTAAGTTTGAATGGCATTGGGGATTTTGTATAGCTATCAATGTCATGCTGTTACTAGTCTCTATGGATGGAATTACTAATACACGTTAAGGCTTTGCTGGTTGGATCTTTGATCTGCTGATATGAACTGTAGCCTTTTGTGGATAGGTTTCTGAAGGCTGTGTTAATGCTGTCATGCCAATATATAAAAATGCAAAGTGAGTTGGCTATGACTGGGTTAGACTGTCATCTAATAGGAAACTCATACATGACTAAGGTGATTAAAACAAAAAATAATTAATGGATGAGAATATAATTAATGCAAATCAATGTAGTTTAGGGAAAACAGCTGTTGTAAAGAAAGCTGACTTAATGCTTTGATAAGATTACAAGATTGGCATAAAAGTAACTGCCTTGTTGTAATGCTAAATGTTCATGTTTTTAAACAGTTTTATCAAAGGAGTGTAGTCAAAAATCACTAAAAAAAAGTGTGACTGATGCAAAGACTGATGAGTAGCAAGTAGCAGTGATGCCAACATAGTTCTGCAGAGTAGTCTGGGTTATTTAGTAACTTGTATTCACTCAAAAATGTGTACAGGCACTTGCAAAGTCATACAGCTAGAGCCAGGAATTCAAACAAGATTTATAAGTTTTCAAGAATGCTTTTGTTACTTTAAAAATAGTCTAGAGATTTTAATAGGCAAGTAAGTCAGTAGGAACTCCCAGGCCAGTGCTGTGGTTACAGCAGAAATGATCCGTATATGATCCTTAGATATCTAATGTGAAATTGTGAGTAGAGGGATTTTCTTTTTTAAATAGCATCAGTACTAACTATTGAATTACCATGTGCAGTTTGGGTTGTGTTGACCACAGACCTTCCAAGTTACCTGATTTTCTGATATATAAGGAAACCCAGTCAAGGTGTAGGGAGCCTGTATGTGGTATTTTTCATGTGCCTTATTACTTACACCTTTATCTACACTTACTGCCCCACCTCTTAGCCCTTTTTTCCTCTCTCAGGCTCAGTGCCGTGGTATCTCTCAGATTCTGTGATCTTCTGGTGAACAGAATAGTGGAGTGAAAGGACTACAGGACAGTGTAAATGTTTCTGTAAAATTTGCATTTGAGAGTGGTAGGTCTACAGCTGTGTCATAGAAGAGACTGATGTATTGGTGAGAACGCAAAGATGCAGGAAATGTTCAAAGACTGGAAACAGTGAGACATATAAAGGACTCTTTCTGTTTAACTCAAAAAGTAGATGCAGCGGTATCTCACAAGGTGAAAATAGAGGCCTCTAAAGGTTTTTTAATTTGAAGAGTAAGGTAGGTTGGTTCATAAATACGTGACAAATTCACTTGCTCTGACAAATACGAGTTACTGGCTTCAGTACAGGAATTGCTGGGTAAAATTTCATATACTGTGACATGTAGGAGATCATAAACTGTAAAATACAGATTTTCATATCTTGAGGTGAGAATTTAATAGGAAAAGAAGGCTTTTAGAAGATCCTTTATTTGAGTTTTTTTAGTTCAAATTCCTTATGGTATTTTTGTCTCAATGGAGCTGTAATATTTCTTAAATTGTGTCTTACCTGGGAATTCTGTTTTTAATACTTCTAAAGTTCATTAATAATTTTACTGAGTGCTTCTTTTTATTTTTCCACTGATGAGAATTTCATTGTGTATATGAAAACCCTCTAAATTACTTAGTTTTTTATTCTTGTCAGTTTTCACTATGTCAGCTTCATTTCTGCGACTTGGTCTCATTTATTCTCCCCTCTAACATATTTTCCTCTTTATTCTTTGATGGATGTCTTCAGTCAAAATCTGTTTTCAAGCTTCTTCCTTTTCTTCAGTTCTTTAAAAAGTCTCACGATTGTTAAGCATCAGTTCATTTCTTTCTTATGTCCAAGTCTCACTCAATAGTGCCATCAGGAAGCTGGTTCTGTTTTCATGGCCTGGGTCTGCGTGGTCACAGCACACATTCCAGCCCTCAACTGCTGTCATATGGAGCGAGTCAAAGACTAAGCGATCCCAGTGGAGGCAAGAAACTGGAATGGCTTAATTGACTTACACATTCATATTTAGAAGGGTTTAGGGTCTACATATTCAACAGGGTGTTGTAACTATTACAATTTATTAAAAATAGGGGGGTTCAGGGGATGACGTAAGGGGATGACAAAAGGGGAAAACCCAGATGAATAGTGTGGGGTCTTCCCAATTACCTCATGGGGAAAAACTCACTTATCTTGGGGGATTTCACAAGGGAGGACAGTTATTCAGTTCTACAGGATGCAAGGATTCAGGGAACACAAAGGGAAAGATAAAGTACAATAGGTTTCTACAGATTTGATGAAATCAAGGTGTGGACTCTCTGGGCTGGGACAGGGCACTCAACACCGATGATATCTAGTTTGTTTCTCAGATAAGGTTTTTTCCCCAACTCTTGTAGCCCAGGGCTTTCTGCAAAGTCCACTCCAGTTCCTCTCTGCAGATATCATATTTTGGGATCCAACAGTCATTTAGAGCCTGAGGAACAGAGGTTGATGGGACAGACCTGTGCTACGGGGTCACCTTTCTTCTATGGAAATTTTTGTGCTGATGTGCTAGAGATGCGTTTGATGTATTAGTGAGTTTGAGTAGAATGAAGTGGTTGAAGAGGGATACAGAATTAAGCTTATTGTAGGAAATCTATATGTTGTGCTCTAGCACATTATCAAAAATGAAAGAGTTTGCAGTGGATTCTTCATATTTGGTTTCCTTGGCCATGCATATTTATAAAAAATTACTCTGAATTCATTATGAGGATTTAGCACAGACCTTTTCATCTGTTAATATAAACATACACTTCACATACAAGGTGTGGTGTGCTAAAGGTTTCTGGTATAGCATCATGATCTTGGGCTAGATCTTGTCTATATTCTTTCATGAAAATGAGAGATATTTTCCATTTTCAGCTTCAAAAATAGCTTCTGGTTTTTGAAGAGGTCATTTCAGTTTCTTTTTGGAACCCTGATAATACCATGGACTGGTTAGAGGAATAGAGAACTACTACTGATAATTGACAAATACAACCATTGTGAAGCCCCTTTTCAGTTATTTATTGGGAAAATTCAGTGAATTCCCCGTGTTGCTTCTGTCTGTTCAATAGAAGAATTGTCTATATAATGGACTTTATGCACAGTTGGTGTTAAAACTTCAAAGATATGGTGAAGAAGGATTTTTCATGACTGAAGAAGTGGTGATCTTTTACAGGCACATGCTGAAATTGTCACTTTAACATTCATAATTGGCCCTTAGGCAACATATGATCCAAGTAGATGGTATTTAAATATTGGAGGAGTAATTATAAAAATTAATAGCTTTAAAAATATTTGCACAGCATTGCTCACAAGTAAGTTTTCTGTTGTTAGGCTTTTTTACGACATCTGCTAATTTATTCCTACTGAAGTAAGTTAAGCCTATACATTAGGAAAGCTGGACCTTTCTGATTTCATTTAAGTTAGATTTTCTGTGAACACTTTTTGGAACAGTCCAGTGGTCTGACATTCTGGATGTATCACAGTGTTTATCTCAGCAAGCTGTTTGAGCTGACAGCCTGGGAGTATTTTCTCAAGATGTGTTAGAGGCCATAGGGACAACAAACAGGGTCTTAGGTGCTGATAGTGCTTTCCATATTTGCTATGATTTTTTATTAAATTTTTGCACAAAGATCCTATACAGTTGCTGTTAAAATACTGCAATTTTTTTGTGTTACTGTTTTTCAACAATGCTACCCATGAAGACTGCTAAACTGGTACTCTTAATAGTAATATTGGACACTTTAATGACAGTTTACAAGAACATACAGCAATTGCAAGGACTCGTAGCTTTTCCTTTTTGAAAAGTCTTTTTGGATGAGTGTGATTTTTTTTTTCTTTTTCTATTAGTGCTGCAGCCAAAACTAAACAGCAATCTCTTTGCTCAGTCTGTTCGGATTACTGCAGCTATCACTCACTTACTGCCTGTTCAGCATCCTCTTCACACTGCGCCTGATTTTTTTCCCTCTGTTGCTAGGGAGGAATGTTCATTGATTTTTCTGTGGGGTTTTTGTTGTTGTTGTTGTTTTGTGCAGCAAAATAACAATTTATTGAGATAGGAAAACTTTGCATGTGCACTTGTATAACTCGGTATTTTTTTTTTGTCAGCTGATATGCTGATATGTCACTAGACTCAAAGTTTATCTCGTCATTTACTGGTGGAATTCCATTATTGTTAAAGATAGTTGCCTTTCATTTTATTTCTGAGATTTGAATTAAAAATTGAAAAATAGGCACTAAAGTTGGTAATAGAAGCTCTACTGCAGTTCTATTCCATGCTCAAATATGACCTTATACCATTAAATGACAAAATTATTATACAAGAAGGAAATTTAGAACATCACATAGAAAGTATAAATTATTATATTTTCCTGGAAGGCATACACCTTTTGTCCTTTTTTTTGTTTGATTAGTTAACATTTCTCTTTTGTATAGTACTATAATTGTCAATGTATTAGAAAAGAGATACCTGTATTCAATATAACAGGAAAAACAAATCACTTGGAAGCCAAAATACGTATAATCTCACAAACACAGGGAGTTTAACTAGTACTAGTCTAAATGGAGAAAATCACATATATTTAAAAATCAAGATGGAAGCTGTACGCTAATACAAGGAAAAGATTAGTAATTCTGTACACATCGTATAGAAAATGTAGTGTCTTTTCTGTTTGGACTTAAAACAAGAAAGCATCTGAGAATTGTTGACCTCCATGATCTGGCGCTGATATTCTTTTGGATCCCTAATTTGTTTTGCCTTTTGCTTGAGTAAACAGGTCCAGCAAAACAAAAATATGCAAAGTCTTTGTTATAAAAAAGGACTTTCATTGGTCTTACAGCATAGACTGTATGAGGCTATCAATAAACATGTACTTTTTGCAATATAAATGACATTCAAATGGTATTCTAGGTTTTTGGTTATTTTGCTTTCAGTCTGCCAGATGAAATCTGCACCAGCCTTTGTTATGTGTGTAATTAAGTTGCCTTTTCCCAGAGTATTACTTTGGTCAGTAGTCAGAATGTTGTCCAAAATAATACATACTAAATTAATGGCAGGGCCCTGTATCCCACTGAGAATGTGACTGAATACATTGACGTATGCTTGAGCAAATTTCTTTATGCAGAACAGCCTCCTTTGTACCACTAGAGCCTGCACCTTTTTAAATTTTTCAAGCTAATATTCCTGAACCTACCATCAATCCCAAAAACAGAGGGTGTAATATTCCTGCACTTCATTTACTTGTACGTGCATGCTCTCAGTACTGGAAGCTGTAGGCATATGCATTTCAGCAATAATCTTGTTCTCTGAAACTATTACTTCAACATGTTTCTGATACTCCATGGGTAACTTTTTTTAATAATGAGAGTTAGTACCTCCTCACCAAGAAGAGTGGGACAGATTTGTTTCTATATCTGTTTAGATGCAAAATTCTGGAGCCTCTGCAACCATTCCCTCTCTGTGTCTAAATATTCCCATTGTAGAATTGCACAATTCCCACCTGAAACACTAGTGTACTTGGGGATAGAGTAACAATTCTAGGCTGTCCAGTTTGTCATGAAAATATTATGGTAGTAATTTCTTTGATTTTCAGTGTCTTCTCACATTCCAGTATTGTCCAAAAGGCATGAAACATCACAGAGATGTTTCCATCATAACATAAACTCTTAGAATTTGGGCAGCATGTTTGATGTGTCTGTGATGCAAGTGAAGCTATAGTGGCCAGAAGTACCCCAGGTGTAGGTGGTAGCAAGCTAAAATAACTACTGTCCTTAGAGTCATAAGGGAAAAGTAGTCTCGCTGCTTTCTTCCTAGAGACACACCACTCAGAAGGGCAATATGTAAACTGGGAAATACCATCAGAGCCATTGGAGTAAGCAAGTGCACCCACCAATGTGTATTCATTATGTACTTGGTTTATGGAATTGTAGATAATCGGTAATAGTTTGGTTTAAGGTTGCCTGAGTAGATTTGAAAATACTCTGTCCTGTGACACACCCACAATGGGTAATTGTGCATAGTGAAACTCATGTCCTTGAAGCTGACCTTTGAAAGGGAGGGAAAAGGAGGAGAAAGATACGGAGCTAAGTGCTTAGTCTTACTAAATAGGTTGCAATAAGAATTTCAGTCTAACAGTATTTGCAATGACAGAAAAAAGTAAAGTAGCTCTCCAAGATGTCAGTAGAGCCGCTATTTCCTGCAGACTGTTACCTGTCAGACGTAGAAAGATTTCAGTATACCAAGAGAAACTTGACTCCTATTTGTTAGAAGAAAATTCTTAGGATGTAGACAAGATTAATGTAAAACTGATAATAATTTTTTTTCTGCAGGAATTTAGAATTACTAAGGAAGCTTAGAGGCAGACTCTCATATTTTCTCTACATAAAGTATACTTTTTAAAGAAACCAGATTCCAAAATTTACTGATATCTTTTTTGTAGCTTGTAATTTTATTAGAAATCCCAGTATTTAAATAAACCCCATTGTAGAAAACCTAATGAAATTCTGAGGTACCTTTCAAGATCTAATTTAATCATTTGCAAGTGAGCAAAAAACAGTCTGGAGATATTTTTAAATGTCTAGGCAATGAACTCTGCAGACACCCTTCCTAAGGATTAAGACTACAAACTTTAGAGACAACGTCTGGAAACAAGCACAATATGGTGCTCAGTGGATGCTCTGCTGTCTTTGTTGTTAGGCTCATAAGACAGCTCTGATCTATACATTTTCTGAAGCCTCTAATCTTGTTAGTGACTTAGTAAGCCTGGACTTGACCAGAAGCTTTTATAACCAAGCACTGCTTGTACAAGATAAAGGCTACCAACCTCTCTCCAATTTGAATAAAATACATTATAAGGTAATGCAGGAATCCTGACTTTTTTTTTTTTGAGGGTACCATTGTGAATACAACTGGCCATAAATACTTTTCAACTGGTCATATTTTGGGACTTTTTACTATACTATTTTCCAGTTTTTATGTACTTTTACTATCCTTATTTAGGGAAGAAATATGCTATTTTAGTCTTCTTTCAGAAAATAGCCTAAGTTCTTTAGTTGGATTTTACTCTGTTTTATTCAGGCACATTCTCACCTATGAAATTAATTTCGGAAACAAACAAATATGACTTCATCTGTGGTCAAAGAGCTGAACAAAGGGTAAATTTTGCCTTTGGAAGTTGCCCTCTAGTTTAAAAGATTACTTTTCAAAAGCATTTAGATTGTCTCAGAGCATAAGTCAAGGCAACAGTCACATGGGAATGCCCAGCTTTAGACAGTTTCAGCATAAGGGAATTCACACCCTTAATTAGATGTTACAGATTCCTGTTCCAAACATGAGAAGGACTAGGAGACTAAAAACAGAATCAGTAGGAGTCAGCACGGCTCACACAGCAGACAAAAAATGTAGAGGAATAAAACTTAAATTAACTCAGACAACTCTTGGGGAATTAAGCTGACTTTCTTTAGTTAGGATGCAATCAAAAGGAAGAAAATAGGCAAACATGGGGGTTATTGAGCATAACCAGGACATTAATATTTTTTAAAAGGAAAAACATTTTAAAAACATACTATGATTTCTAAGAAAAAATCACTAAAAATGCTGAATAGTTACAAAGAAGGAAGAGGTATCATCATAGCCTGCAGGTGAAAAAAATTATCAGCCAAGTAAATGACTCCTCCAGTCAATTCATAAATACATTTCAGCATGTGCAACTTCATCAAGATAATACTGCTTAAAACAAATTAATGTTCTAAATTATCTCCTTATCCATCATAGTCATGAAAAGAAAAAAGAACGTTTCTAAACTTACAATCTTCTTGTTCACACACTGCTTCACTCAAATCCATCAATTCTCCAGAAACTAAATCAGCATGCATTCTTCATTATTACAATTATGCATTATCTTAACTGCTTTTGTGTACTGTTTTCTCTACTTGCAACGCAAGTTATTTTTAAGATTTTTGCTTACCTTTTTTGACAACCCTTCCTTCTGCTTTTTCTCTTCTGGTATTATAGGGACCAACAATATAGTTTTCTTCATCTTATTTGCCACAAGACTGCATATTTATTTTTTGTTTATTCCTGTGATCTCAATCCTGCATCTTGTGCATCAAGCTATCTCAGTCTTCTTTTGGAACATTCTTTGAGGATTGCAGTTTTCAACTTCAGAAGCAAATTTGAAAATTTATTACTCTATTTTCCCCTGCTGAATGTTCAGGAATGCACTTTTAGTCTTGGGGATAAGTTGGCTTTCCTCTCCCTTATACTCTGTATTTCCCCTATTTTGTCTTTATCAAGTTCCCCTGACCTGAGGTGTCACTTCCTTATGTTTTGTCTTCTACCATGTTATTATATGGCAAAAAATGCTGTTAAATGTTGTCTTCAAAATAACTGTCATTGCTTTAAGAGACTGAATAACAAAGAAATCTTTAATCATTAATCTAATGTTTCATATAAGATATAATGTAAAACAGGAAACAAAAGGATAAACACAGAACGCCCCAATCAAAGGTGAATTTATGAATTGGTATTCACACAAATTCAGACATTTAACTCAAGCTAAATCAGAATCATTTCCATTCAAGTGGAAAAACAGATACTTTGGGCTGCACACCATGTAGAAACCTATTGTAAAAAAATGAAAACAGATAGGATACAGTAGGATACATCCCACTTAGCTTGTGCCATCATGAGTTAGGTGTCCAATGTGAGACGGTGGTCTAGGCTTCTGTCATGGGTTCACTTGTTCTAAAAAAAACTAAACAGGGAGTTTCTCCCTTCCCCCTGCCCTGCTGTGTCGGAGGGATGTTTGAATGGGCAGGCTGGTTTTGCCTTGGGTATTTGACTAACACAAAAGAACTGTCCAGCAGGTTTGACATTTCAGGCTGATGGCCCTGGAAGTCTGTGGGGAGGGGTCATGAGACTCTTTTCTTTGCTTTTTTTTTTTTTCTCCTCTCCCAGGTAATGACACAGTTTGTTGTTGCCTGAACTGAGACAAGGTGTGGGTTGGAGGGGCTCTGAGATTGCTTTGTTCTCAGTCTGGCTGCCTGGCTGGTTTGTTTTTTGTTTTCCTGGTCCCGGTTTACCGGGACCCTGTTTCTGCCCCCAGTGCAGACCTGCTTGGACTTCAT
>VXAY01002386.1:13948-48290 GCA_013399855.1 Oxyruncus cristatus | reverse complement strand
TATTTGGGAAGGGGGTCACCTTTGTTTTCCCTCCCCCACTCCTTTGGTTTTGGCAGCGGTTTTTGTGCATGCCAACAAAGGAAGGAGAAGTCACACGGCCAGCCACAGACAGCGCGAGTCCCCTCTGGGAAGATCCCTTCTTTCTCCTTTTTCCCCTTCCCACTGAGGGGGAGGGAAGAGCTCTGTTTCAGCTCCTTCAGCACACCAAGGGCCCCACGTGGAGACCACCAGTGATCCAGCAGCGCCTCCTGTCGGCCAACCCCGAGCACTGCAGGCTCTGCACCTCCAGAGATCCAACAGCGCCCCCTGCTGACTGTGGTTAGAATTGCACCAGAAAGCACAAACTGAACTGTTCACTTTTCATTGAAAGGGATTTCTGGGTATAGGATTATTATTCGGTTGGAGGGGTTTTTTTGTGTTCTTTTGTTGTTCTGCCAATGCATATATATCCTTTAATAAAGGGCTGTTATTTTTCCTTTCTCCACACTCTCTCAATTGGAACCTCTTAATTTTGGATTTACAATTACCTAAAGGCAGGAGTTTTGGTCTTCCTTATAACTCATCCTCCTTAGCAAAACGCTTATTTGTCATTAAACTGGGACAGCTTCCTTTATAATTCAGAGAGAGAGAGAGAGAGAGAGAAAGTCCTTCCAGAGGGTGATAAATCCAGTTTTGTTAAAGATTGGATAAACAGCTTTTTATCAGTGTTTCTTAGGGCTGCAGAGAAAGAAAAAACAATTAGAGTAAGCACCTATATTTCAAACTGGTCATATAAGGTAACATGAACCTTACCAATCTCGAGTGACATGGACTCTCCTTACCAGTGGCTCTAGTATATCACTCATCTGAAAAAATTACCCCATCAGTATCTAAAACCATGCTAGGTGTCTAGCTTAGGTCTGAACAGTATCTGTTGCCATACTCTACCTGATGTTTTGAGTTGTCCTACATACCAAGCAGACCTTAATCCACTGGGTTGTGAAAATCAATAGAATTGAAGCAAAATCCAATATTACTATTGATCAATATATTCAGCCCATTGACACAAGGCATCTACTTTTCCATAAGACATGATTTTCTACCTTTCTTCTGCAAGATTTCAGTACATTCTCTTAACTCATCACCCTGAAGTTGAACAGTGATACTGTATTTAGGGTATCAAGTTAAAATCACAGGTGAAGTACCTGCAAGCCCTAAGAACATATGTTCATGTGTCAAATTATGCAGTGGAATCTAAATTTCTTGTATTTTAGATGAACTTGTATACTTCAAGTCGTGAGAGAAATTTCTGCTTTTTCTAAGATTAAACTCAGTCTGATCCCTTCTGAAGGACAGAAGATCACACAAAAACTGGTCCTAGCTAAGAAGCTCAGGAAGTCACCTATCCCGTTTTCCTGTCCCAAGGAGTTACAAATCAATACGTGCCACTCCTTACAGTTGCTTTTCTAATCTGCCCTGACTATGCTCCAATATTTGGGATGCTACAATCTGTTAGAGATCTGTTTTAGTTCTTTGTTATCCTTACCTTGAGAACACTTAGAAACCATAAAGAGCAGAATCCATCCTAATTTCATTTTTACAGCATTAAAAGGTGTGTTTGAAAATAAGGACCTCACATGGTTTTCAAACAGAGGTCTCAAACATTCCAGGCAAGTGCATTAACAATTAGTAATTTATTTTGTATTGCAGGATTTGAAAGGACAAGGAGGTTTAGTTATGCTGTATTCCATAAAATATGTTTCAAATACAAGACTGAACACTAAAAGACTGTAAATGAGATTAATGCCAATTTAGAAGGGAGAAATCCCTAGACTGTAGGGTTAATGAAGCTCTGTGCTGTGAATATACTTGACCTGAGCTGTGGACATAAGTTTAGTTAGTATGATGCAAAAAGAGGAATTTGGATTCTGGTGGGGGCAATCAACTAAATCCTTCTCTTCCACTGCTTATCTAGAAGGTTCAATAGCTCAGTCTTTAAACACGCCTTTAAAATATGGTTTCAACCATACATGGCGTTGAAATAAAAGATTTCAGGTATGATTTTGAACGAGTTTATATTTGTCATGCCTTTTGACACTAAATACAGGCCTTAGGAAGCACCATTTCCCACACATTTTGATGCCTGTTATAAATTATGTTTGTTGATTAGTCATGTCTGACATCTCCCTGTAATTTGGGAGGCAAGTCCAATAATCCAAAATAAAGTTTGCTTTATTTGAGTAAACAGTTTTCCTGCTCACTAGACAAAACATGTGGTAATTTCTGTTCTCTGTTTTAAGGCCTTTCTAAATTTGAAATATAATTTTTAAAAAGTTTAAATTGAGGATTAATAGTTAATTGCTTTTAATGACTTTTTGTCAAAGTTTTTCTGCTGGACTAAACTGTGAGGCAGACTTTGCTAATGCCCTGCTTCCTGCTGGTAGCAGTTAGCTATCTGTTGAAAAACAGAGATATACTGCATTGACTTGGTTTTCAGTAAATATTCCACTAACTTACAAAAGCTAAAACTGATCTTTTAAAATATATTTACAATATAGTTGAATATTTTAAATATGAGTTCAAGAAGTATTTAGACAATACGCTCAGGCACATGGTGTGACTCTTGGTCCTGTGTAGGGCCAGGAGTTGGGCTTGATGATCCTTGTGGGTCCCTCCCAACTTGGCATATTTTGTGATTCTGTGATTCTCTGAAATAAAATATTTTTTCCCCAGTTTGTACTTCATTTAAAATTTACTACATTTTTTTCCCAGATCTGTTTTCTTTTTTGCATTTACTATTTTGAGGTCTGAGATGTCTGTTTTAGCCCTGTATTCTTCTGTGTATTTTGTGATGACTTTGCATTGCTAATAATGGGACTATTTATGAAAGTAAGCCAGACATTGTAGATAGGAAAAAAAGCCAATAGCAATAATTTTCTTTCAGTCCTAGGTATGGATGACGTGGTCCCCCCAAACCAAATCTTTTTAATTTGGGTTTTCTCACTCAGAAGCAGCACAATGGAAGGAACCTAATACTTCACAGCACTTCAAACACATCTTTGAGCATGTTATGGAGCAACTGATGGACCATCTGCATAAATAATTACTGGAGTTCTATAGGTGTATGTTTCTCCTGAAATTAAGCAAACCCAGTTCCTACAGTCTTTCGCTCCAGAGCACATATTTTGCCTCTTATCCTGGCTCCTTTCTTGAAGCCTAGTAGCCAATTCAAGCACCCATCCAATACTTCATAGTCAGCATCTGCAGTACAGTTGTTCGTGCATCTCATTATGACTTATTTTTTCACAATGGTAAGACAGCCACTGATTCACTTTTGCTTATGAACCACAGTGACTCGCAGGTTCTCTTTTGAAGAGATTTTGTAAAGGCATCTTGAAGTTGTACTTTTGGTAAATCCTAAACAGGATAATACTTTGCACTTCTTTTTTAATTTTTTTTTATTGCATTGATCTATTATCCACTTTGTTCTAATTCTAATTCTGCCATTTAATCTTCTTGTGTACCCTCCAAAACCTAATATAAAGTACAATTGTAGTAAATTACTCTTTTATTTGATAATCTAATTTACTGATTCACATTATTGAGTAGTACCATGTATAAATAATATTTCTATGGTTCTATACTCAATCATCCCTCCCTTTGGACAATGAACTATTAATTTTAATTTTTTAAAAAGTTACTTAATAGTTAAAATGTTTTCCCAAGTGTTGCACCCATCTTCCTTTAGTTTTATCAAGGTATTTTTATTTGATTGCTTGTAATAAAGTGTCATGCAAGTATCAAAAAACTTTTTGTAAATTAGTACATATGATGTTTTTCACTTCTATCCAAAAGGCCTATTGCCTCATTTAGAAGGAGATGAAATTGTTTTGATGCCAGTGATTCCCTACAAAACTTTTAGGCTATCCTTTAAAGACCTTCACATGATTTGCTTGTTTATTGCAGTACTTTTCTGAGAAACTGCAGTTGGCTGACTGGTTTGTAAGTTCCTAATTCCCTCTATACCTCTTTTAAAATGTGTTAGAATTCTTTCTGGAACCTTATTCACCACCTACAATTAGCATGAGAATTAGGAAATTTTCTAGAAAACAGAAAACTTGGATTTGAGACTGAAGACAAATTTTAAACCTAAGACATTCCCTTCCTTAGCAGTGTGTTAACCTCAAGGCAGTTATGCAGAAACCATTTCATTGCATCTTGAACGAAAGGAATAAATCCAGATCCAGCCTCCTCTCAAGCAAGAATTCATGACTGTGGACCACAGGGAGGCAGGAATGCCTGTCTGGCATGTTGTCTGGCATGACATGTAACATTTCTGGAGGGGATGGATTTCAGACATGTCACTATCCTAGGATATTTTATTGCCTGGGCAGCAGGGTATCACATTTCTGTGTTGTCATTCTAAGTCACTTACATTCTGCTATGTGCTATATATGTCATATGGATGCCAAACCTTCAGTTTGGAGAGCTACTTCTGGTACCAACTGTTTGAATATTTCTGTTTGTTCTCTTTTCAGATATTCTTGGAATAGAGGATGCAATGTGATTTGAGGCTAAGGGTTTCCAGCTGAAAGTATGAGAGGCAGGGAGGGCACAGGAGCAAACTATTGGAAAAACAGGTGCTATTCAGTCTTGGGAGCAGAACTGATAGACAATATGTTGAGCTTTCTGAGGGAAGAACTGTCTGACCGTAGGCTTACTGGATTTTTGCATGGTTAATATCATCTTTGTAAAACATAAAAGTCAAGGAGTACATGTTGTAGAGCAATTCCCTTGCAAGGGGAAACTTATCTCTTTAGAAGCTCACAACACTCACAATATGCTGTTTGGAAGAAGTTCAGCATTTTTGTATTGGGATTTTTAATACTATTGCTTCCTATACAAATTGCTCTTTGTCCCACAGATCTTGGCCAGACAAAGTCTAGTTTAACAGTGCCTTTCCTCAGGCAGACCAGATGACATGGGCTGTGGGCCAGCACCCGTAGCTGGTTGGTCTTCTTTGTACTACTGCTGCCATTGGGGGTATTGGTTACCTCTTAATTGTTATAGTGACATTAGGTGCTCCTTTACCCTTATCCCACCAAACTTTCACTTCCCACCTTTGTGCAGGCAGAAATGTTGCCTGAAGAAATATGAAAGAGTGGTAGTGTGAAAAAAAAATAAGAAAAATTATTTTTAATCTCAACTGCTCTTTTGATCAACCTACCATTACTGGATGCCAATTTAATGTTGTTTTATGAATCATTTGCACAAAATCCTAAAGAAGAGGAAAAGGACATGGTTCATTTATAAAGCACAGTGAGGACACTCAAGTGCTTTGACTCTGGTCATTGCAGCAGTACAAACAGTAATTAGACCCCAGCAAAAAGGCAGATTGTTTCTCACTACTGGTTCCTTTCAACTTGTTTGCAACCTGTTTTTGCACAGAGCACCACAGCTATTTATAAACTGCAAGTGGGAGCTGAGAATAGGAAGAGCTTTGTGTTCATGGGATGACAGTGTCAGGAGAGCAATACTATAGCTAAATTGGGATGGCCTTTACAGAGTCCTATTTCTATGATTGTAATATTACTGGTATTCTGGGGGCTGAAATCTCACAGATATGGGCTCAGCTTCATGTAATTTATCTCTTCTTCTACTTCTTATATATAAAAATAAAAGTTATGTTAAAAATCTGATTTTTTTTTTTTTTTTTGAGTAAAGCAAAGATGAATAAAGCTTCCTGGCCTCTAATTTTAGCTATATTAAATTAATCAGGCCAGAAAATACAGTTAGGGGTGTGGGTAAGACAGGTAGATGCATTAAGGAAAAAAACATGTCTTCCAAAAACCCTGCAATGGTAGAAAATTCAGAATAGTGCTAGCAAGTCTGCCTGTGCCTGCAGATTAGCATCTTGGATATTATTCTTCTGTTTCTCCTTTGTTTTGTTCTTGGTTAAAAGAAGACACTGCACAAGGGAGTGGGGAACCTAAAATTTCCAGTCTGTCTTACTCTTTTCAAAAGGAGATATCATTCCAAAACTTTGGATACACTGGGATAAAATACTGTAGAAATACCAGCTAGAAGCAGATTGACTTAGCATCAGTTTGAGCTCCTACCAGACTATTAGATTCCATTACTAGAACAGGCAACTGCAACCCAGTGCACCACCTGCTTTTGCTAAATAGATGTTACAGAACCATATACTAAAAGACATACTTTTAAACCTACTGTTCGTACTCATTCAACAGAATTGTCTTCGGAGGCAATGAGGAGTGAGTCAGCACCAGAGTAATTAATGGTTTTAACTCTTCATGATTGTGACTAGGAAAGTATAGCTAAGAAAAGGATAGCTTCTCAATTTCTACAAAATGCAATTTAAGAGTAATGTGACTTATACAGTACTTGTAAAATATAAATCAAGTACAGACAACTCCCAGTTAATAATTGCCCATCGCCTTTTGTCACTGTCTAGTGAGTTGAGATCTGAGATGAGAAAGGCAAAGGGAGATACTCAATTTAGCTGTCCAGATTGTCAAAAGAAATAGTTGGAAATGAAATGTAGAACAAAGACATGAAGGCACAGGCAAAGTGAGTAAATTTCCTTTTTGATATACATGACAATTAAGTAAACTTGTATTCTCATAAAATTACAAAACAAAATCAATGCTGTTACTATCTGATAATTGCAAGTAAGGTATACAAATTTACAAATATTGATATTTGCAGAGTGCTGGTTTTGTTTCGATAAGTATTTAAAGAAATATTTTTATTTGTTAATATTGTTAATATTTTATTAATAGTGGAAAGTGCTAGATTAATTAGAAAGTTAGCAAATTTTCCTATTGAGATTTTTTTAAGTCACAATGGTTATACTGGAAGAAACAACTGTTTGTGTGTTTAAAAATGCCTTGTTGAAACTGACTTTTCTTCTTTGATAGAAGGAAATCGAGTCCCTTATTTAACATTCTGAAGCTACAAATACAGAAAGTATTCTAAAAGCTGAGCAATTTTTTTGCATATAGCTCTTTACCTGCTTAAATGCTAATGTAGGTCAGCAATCTGTAACGAAAACTTGCTAAAACTTTGTTAGTGGCTGGAAAAGCCTGGAATCTGCCTATAGCTGCTCTTTTAACCCCATGTCCATCATCAAATGCAAGTCTTACCACTGGCCTTCAGGGGCCCTGAAGTGAAGTGCTGACAGCTTATGAACTTCTTGCCCAAGTTAGCTTAAGGACTGCTTTCATGTACCAGGACTTGTACATGTGTTGTATACCTTCTCCTTACTCCTAAATAAGGTCTCTGTGCTTCTGGATAAGGCTGAATCATTTGTATTTTGAGAGAAAAGAAAATATTGACATATTTTAACACCGGCATAATTTTAAAAAATTGTTGAGTAACCGAAAGAGCAGACTACCAATGTTATGTCCCTGAACTAATTTTGAAGATTCAAAGGAGACTTTGTGCAGTGAAGGTTTTCTCTTGTGGTCAGAGCTTACTGAGACAGGGCCTTGGTATTTCAGTTAGTAAGATGTAAATAGAAAATTATTATTAAAAAAAAAAAAAAAGAGAGAAGACTGGGACAGGAAACCAGGAAACTCTTAGGGAATCTGTTTATGAAGTTTGTGTTAGAAGCAGATCCTACAAGTATTTGTTAGTCCATGAGCTGAGTTGGTCCAGTGCTCTTTACAATAATTTTCACTTATGTACCTAGCTGTTAGTTCTGTACTACATTTAGATACCTTCTCATTAATTGAAGTCATAAGATGACAGCTATTTAGAGTTGCAAAAATAATTACTTGATGGAATCACAATCATTATCTGATTCAGATATCAAATAGAAAAACCTACATGAGGAACAGATTTTAGATAAAATTCTGACAGAATGAAACAGTTTGTATCTCTGGAGGAAGGTTTGTATAGGCAGATTAGAAATAGGATAAGGTCACGTCTGCAATAGCACATCTAGCTGGTTGGTCTTTACAGGGAATTTATAGAAAACAATGCTGATGGCATGGTCCTGCTATTTTTTAATATATTTTTAAAGCTCCTTTTATCTTTTGGAAATTCTGATGAAGCACTTAGAAGGAGACAAGATAGAACACTTTTTTAATGATGCTTGTAATGCTGGATTCAAACTCTCTTCTAACTGTAACACAGATTGTTCTCTATGTATTTTGCAGAAAAGCTTTGTCATTATTGATATAACATGGGAAGAACCACAGTGAAGCACACAGTTAATTTTAACATCTCTCAAGTTTAGGCTGTAATGTTTAAAAGGTGTTCTTTTATTGTGGTGGTGTACTTGGTCCCTAGCAGCTTGCTATGTCTAATTAATGCTTACACATATATTTGAATGCTATCATAACACTCATAATTTATATGACCTTCATTATGAATAAATTTGCAGCAGAAAAACAAATAAAACAAGTTCTTTCTGTATCTTGTTCCTACTGCATTGCTTAGAATAACTTTTTTTGTGCATGGGACTCTGTTTCTATCTAGCATTTGGGGATATTTCTAACATGCAGGACTCGTCAAAAGTTTTATGTTCTTTTTATATTTGTGATCTTTAAAGTTACTAAAATATGAATGGTATCCCAGGCTTAACTTTGATATATTGCACCAAAAGTTGCAGTTATTTTTTGTATGATTTTCTCCTGCATATTTTTAGTTTGTCTCTAGTTTAATGCTGAGATAAAGGATTTTTGCTTTTTGAAATTGATTTGCTATGATGAACTTCTCCTGCTGCTATTTTAATCTTTGTTGATCTGGATTTATAGTGACCTCTCGTAGAGAAATTATTTTGTATAACCTGTTTTTGGGTTTGGTGGTTTCTTTTTCATTAGGATTTAAATGATTGTTTCAGCTATATCCCTGAGGGGTTTTTTTTGTGCATAGTTTTCATCCTCAGGATTATTTCTGGTTTACATTAGTTGTGTTGCTGTTTTCTTGGTGACCTACTTGGCTGTCACATTGTCCAGACAGTTTTTTTGGCTATGCTCTTTTTAATAGGCTACTTCTAGAAGTCTGCCTGCTTGAACAGCATACAAATAAAACAATAGTTCAGGTCATCGTTCTGGCAATGTGCAGAATTTGCCACAGCATTTGTTATTTTGGTGTCTTTCGATGTTGGCTTTAGCTATGGTATTGAAGTGAATGTATGGTTTTCTTTTCTATCAACTCTAAGCTATTGAATACTACCATTTCCAGTTTAGTCAAATTCTAATTGAAACATCAAGGTGTGCCTTTCCTTGGATGTTTTTTTTGTACATATGGCACTTTATTATGAAGTAAATCTTTTATTAATTGAGAGCCTCCCTGTAATAGTAAGCCATTGACAAAACAAAGTTGAAAATATTTTCCTGATAACCCCATTAATATCCTAGATTTAACATCAAGGACATATTTATATGGCTGTCTTTAGCTGGCAACAGTTAAAAAGTGTTATAAAGTGTTGGGTTATAAAGTGTTATAAATGTTACAAAGTGTATGGACATGGCGGCACAGACTAAAATTTCTAACCTTTAAAGTCAAGTGATGCTAAAACAAACTGGGCAGAAAAATGTCCCTTAGAGGTGAAACAGGGCAAGAAATTATAAATTGTTATCTGTTCTGCTGTTCGTTTTTATGATTTCATAACCTGTAGGCAAAAATCTGGGAGTGAATCCTTTCTTCATTGGTGTTTTGATAATTTATTTTTCCTTATGGTCAGCAACTGAAAGATTAAGAGCCTTGTGCTCAGGTAGCACAACTACACAGCAGTGAGCAAGTTGCAAAACAGTGAGGGACATTGTCTCTTCAGTGTCTCTTCAGCTCACTCAAGGGTTGCAAACATACAGTGAGAAAAGACTGTAAATGCAAACTACTGTCAGTAGAGATTAATAACAATTACGAGGAAAGACAATTGTGACATTCAGAAAATAAGCCCTTTTCTATTCAGCCCGTAGAATTTGCCATTAATGCAGACTTAAAGTACTTCTACAGAAAAATTCACTGCTTTAAATACTACAGACATATGCCCAAACATAAAAATGTAAGGTTGAGAAATCAAGCAGTAAAAAGTTTGTAAGTGCCAGAATGAACATATGACATAGAAGCACATATTTAAAATATTCATTACAGCTGACAGTGCACACTATTGAAATTCTTCTCTGAATCATTGCCTTTCTCACAGATTCTGCTATGAGATGTATCACTTTCATCTGGAATCACCACAAACATTCATTGATTTATTACTCTATGCCATGTGAAACAATGGAATATTTTATCCCTATCTGATTGTATGGAGAGGTAAAGGTCAAAGGGATCCATTAATTTCATATATCTGAGCAGACTGAGGCCTCATTTTTCAAATAAGGTAGTATTTTTAGTAAGCCGTATGTCTAAAGCAGAGATTCCTCTGACAACTGTTACAGTCTGAGTGCTTAATACTTAAAAAAACAGGTTATGTGGTTGAAGTTTTTGCTTCTTGGCCCAGGCAGAGCAGCTAGGACAGCCAGGAAAGGGAAAAAAATCCCTAAACTCATGTATGAGCTCAGTCATTCACTTTATGGAAATGGTGCAGGAACAGGTTACTCATCACTACAAGCCTTGTTAAGCTTTAATGTGTTAAGTGAGTACAGAATTTGTAAGAATTTTGATTGTCCTTCACATGTCTCTCTGGGTATGTGTAAGTGGCACTTTAAAGCTTTAAAATGTGGCCATATAAGATGGTATTTCACAGGGACAATGGCAGGTTCCTCAAGTTCAAAACTGTGGCCCAAAGTAAGGAGGAGTTGAAGATGGGAAGAGTGACATGGGTATAAAATACTGCCAAGAAAAGATCTCAGATTTTTTTAATATATAGAAAACAACCTAGTTTTCCTTATTCTATTCTCATAAATAACCAAAGTGTTATTGCTAATGTCTTCTAAGAGCTTCCAGGCTTAGCCAGATTTCCAGTGTGGAAACTGTGATCTTAAACAACTGTTGTTGGGCATGTTTAAAATAACTGATCCAACTTTTACTGGAAAGTATTGGCTATGGTTATCTCAGCCACCTGCCCTTCCAGTAATTCTGAGGGCCTCATTCTGCTCCAAATTACACCAGTACAAGACCAAATTATTTTCATTTTTTTGTAAAAGAAGTAACATCAGTGTAAAAGTGATACCAAATAATAAAAATAATGTCATATAAGAAAAATTTTAGGTAATTTATTTGGATAAGAAACACATGGTGCCTAATATAAATGTAGTGAATGCTGAACAGCTAAAAATGAGGTAATAAAGTATAGCTTTTTTGCCTCATTAAGTATTTAACAAATACTTACCTTCAGAGGGCTTTATTTCTTAAATATGACTACAAAGAATGAAGAAATAGTGTAAGTTAATTTGATCTTTTTTATAGAAGAAAAGAAAAAAACAGAGCTAAGAGATAAGGCTGTGAAGACATGACTGGGGAAAGAGGACAGGAAGAGGAAAGGGAGAGTAATGAGAAATTTTAGTCTTACAAGGCATTGAGTAAAAATAAAGATCTAGGCTAGGTTACAAGAAAAAAAAAATGAGAGGAAGTTAATATCATCTGTCCTGAACTCATTGTGTCAGTCAGAGATAGGAAATACCACCTTCAGAAATCTGAGTACTGTTGATCCAATGACTTGTCAGTCACAGGAGGATTTCAGTACACTGATTCCAAAGCCTTATTTACACCACTATAGGAGTTACTGGGGAAGGATTAGAGAAATAGGAGGCTTGGTTGGGAATTTCAGGAGGGAGTTAAATGAGATAAAAAACAGAATGGGCAAAATGGAATAGATAAACTAAACAGAGTACAATAAGAGAACAAAAGGAAGTGAAAGAGAATCTTGCTGTAAAATCTTTCCTATTTTAACACAGACTGTCATGTTTGCTATTTTCCTGGAACAAATCTTTGTCCAAAGTGATAAGTTTATGCCAATGGATAACAAGTGATGGATGCTCTGATGCATCTTTAGATAATGAAAAGTGATTGTGATACCTAGGAGTCAGGCTCTATGAGTAGCTACTGTATGTAAATATTTCATGGTATGACTTGCTCGACCTACCTTACTCCTAGTTTGGAGCATTAGAGTGAGCAACAGACAAACATTTTGAAGCTTGAATGCTCACTTAACTCCTAAAACTAAAATTAAACCCGAAATAAATAATCAGGGGCAGTCCATGTTGGTGGAGCCAACACTTCTGAGCAGCTTCTTTCAAACAAGGTGCTTCTTTCACGGTTTCTGAGAATTTACACTTGAAAATGTTGGCTTCATTCCTCAGAATATTTCTGTGCCATCTGTAAGTTTTCCACCCCCCTATTTTTCATTGTCCATCTGTTTAAACTATGCATTTTCTCATGGGTCCTGAACACTGTGTGTTGCCCTAGAAAGCTATGTGAACAACTGTTTATCTGTTGGTCTCAGAGCCTTGAAATTTTTCAGGCGTGCATTTTCCCCCAAATCCCTACAATCTGGGGAGATAACAGTTCTCTCCATTATCTGAGGCACTAATGTCTAAGACCAAAAGATGTTCAATGCAAAAGTCTTCACTCAGGTAGTGCCAGCTTCTTCAACTTTGCAGACATGCAATTCATTTATGTGTGAGCTTCTGCCACTGCCCTGCTTCTGCCACCTTACACTGGATGTCACTGCATTGCTTGGGGACCTACATTAAAACCTAAAATCTCCTGCAGGATTGCCAAACCAGATATCTTTTCTTAGGGGACATGTTTAGAAGATGCTCTCATACCATTTCCAATGAATGATATAAAGACTTTTACAATCTATGTGGTGGTGAATATATTTGTTCCTTCCAAAAAAACACTGTTGCTTTTTCTTTTTTTTTTTTTCACTCATGGGAGGCAAAAAAATGTATATTCAGATTTTCATTCTAATATCAGAATCTTTTTATGTGAGAACACCTTAATCAACAAAATATGGGTTAGGGTAAGGAGAGAAAAATACACACTGAAACAGTTTCAGTTTTATGAAGTAATTATTTATATGTACAGAGAGAAAAGACAACAGAGCAGTTTTAAACTGGGATATAAAAGAGTCAGGCTTAGATATCAGGTTTAGTATATCTTATACTTTATAACAGCTTGGAAAAGTAAGCCTTTGAGCTTGGCAAAATGGAGCAAGATACTGAAATCAATTTATGGAGGATAAAATCTACAATTTTAAAATTTTAAAATCACTAATTTTAAAAATCAGGGACCGGAGCATCTCTCTTAACAAGGACAGGCTGAAGGAGTTGAGCCTGTTCAGCTTCAAGAAATCTTGACTGAAAGGGGACCTCATCAGTGTCTATGAGTATCTGAAGGGAGTGTGTCAAGAGGGTGGATCCAGGCTCTTCTGAGGGGTGCCAAGCAATAGGACAAGAGACAATGGGCAGAAACTGAGGCACAGGAAGTTTCAGATGAATATGAGGAAGAACTTCTTCAGTGTGCAGGTGACTGAGCACTGGGACAGATTGCCCAGAGAGGCTGTGGAGTCTCACTGGAGATATTCAAGAGCCATCTGGACACAATCCTGTGCAACTTGCTCTGGGATGACCCTGATTGAGCAGGGAGGATGGACCAGATCATTCACTGTGGTCCCTTCCAACCTTATCCATTCTGCGATTCTGTGATTTTGACTTCATTCAAAAATCAACTGGTGATCAAGATGAGTGAAATAGATTTTAAAAGCAACATTTTACAAATTACAAGACTTGTTAAAATTTGTTTGCATACTGAATTCTGTGACATTCTGGACTATATATGAACACCATGCACAAAGAAACACAGAAATGAAAGATAAGGTACCACACAAGTCTAAACAGTCAGCAAAAAATGGCTAATGAAGCCCCAAAGTCTGGATTTCTACTTGTACTGCTGCAACTGTATAGTCATAATGAGCTTACAAGCAAGAATAGCATGAAAAAAGGAGAGATTTAATCTCATTCTTTGGAAACTGAGAGTATCTAATTCAGCACTGAAACTATCATCAGCCAAATGCAGAGAGAATTTACTTTATCATTAGATATGAATATTGCTATGTGACTAAAGAGATTTCAGATATCATTGTTGTCAGGACTTTCAAGAACAAGGGTTTACTCTCACCATAAAAAGTAAAATGCAATCTGATCTGTTTCAGTGAAAATATCTAAACATTTTTCCATACCCTGTTATCTCTGAAAAATGGAAAATTTATGTAAGCTAAACAGCAAATAATTGTTCCAGGAACACTGAATTTCACATTACATAATCTGTCCATTGTTAAACTTTCAGGAAGCATTAACCCAGAATGCATTAACCATCTTGCACTAAGTATAAATAGCACCCAACACGAATATGCCAATTTTAACAGTTCTACTACACAAAATGAAACATGAATTCAAGAAATAAATATTTTAAGCATGATTTAAGAATATTTAATGCTGTTGTTTGAACAAAGTCATAAAAAATACATATTGGTCACATTAAACTTGTCTATAACGAAAAATAGAAGGACTGAAATAAAAAACCATTGCAGAAATGTGATTTAGAGGCACATATAGAAAAAGACAGATGGCATTTAGAGCCAAGATGTATGCAAGACAGTGATACTGGGCTAGGCATTAAGACTCTTCAGTTTAGGGGTTTTTTTGTATTTAAATGCATACAGACATGCCTGTGGCCCCATTATAGTTGATAGAAACCTAATCAACACAGTTGGAGTCAGAAGAGCAATTTAGTTCACCTTAGAGCAGACATGGAAGCTATGACCTTATTGGCAAATGTAACAGCTTCACAGCTTAGATATCTGTAACACTTAAATTTAGGTGTTTAATGTCATAGTGCAGTCACATCCTTTTTCTCCTCAGCTTTCTGGGAAATTTATGGAGAAAAACTTACTGTGAGAACTTAGAGAAAATTGTTTTAAAAACCCTGATTTCAGACCACTCTAGATTTTCTCTCACTCATACCCACTTACAAGCACAGAGATGTACTTGTCTGAGTGGCCTGGCAAGGATCATTTGTGTGTTACGACAATGGAAAAGGATATGGTTGTTGATTCCTCCCTGTGTCTCTTGCCTTCCTACTCACTGGTAATAACAAATGGGGTTTTTGACTGCTGTTCAATACCATTTGGAAATCAAACGTTATTTCAGGTTGATTCTTCTGTTTCAGAATTTAATTTCTCTTTTCATGAATCTTAGACAATGGCTTACCCATTGCAGATATTTCCTTGTTTGAGGTACTTCTAAGGTTACAGTCTGCTTTCCTATTAGGATGAGAGGAACAGAAGTGATAGATACAACACGGTGTTAGCTTTATTGCCATCCTTCTGTTATCAGACCACAGGTCCTCTGATCTTGACAAAACCACATTCCTCAGTCTTTGCCATTTTGGTTGCTGTCAGTTTTGTCCTTTGCCATCAACACAAGCCATTCTTTTAGCTCTTGCTTTATTGTTTCTTATGGAATCATAGAATAGTTTGGGTTGGAAGAGACCTTTAAAGGCCATCTAGCCCAACCCCCCTGCAATGAGCAGGGACATCTTCAACTAGATCAGGTTGCCGAGAGCCCTGTCCAGTCTGACCTTGGACACTTTCAGGAATGGGAAAGTGTTCAGGGGCAGACTGAATGGAGCTCTGAGCTCTGTGTTGTCACCTTTCTGAGCAACGCGGTTTGATAATCAACACACAGTTAGGCATGGAGAAAGCTCAGAAGTTGGTGTTTTAAAATAGATATGAAAGCAAAAGCCCTTTCTCATATTATACTTTTCAGTAAATCATGACAGAAACTAATCTTGTGTTCTATTAGCACACGACAGTGTTTTCTATCTGGTGAAATTTAAATATGAATTTATAAAACTTGCTGGTTTGAGAACAGAGGGTTTGTTTGATTTTAGATGTAGTTATGAAGCCTAATGATAAAGCAGTTATGCTATATTGTGCAGAGCCAGATTATCTGGTAGAGCAGATTAGGACCTATTCAACATGTACTTGCAAGGTCAGGTCATGAATGGTGACTGCCTGCATTGGACAATTCATGTATTATGATTTTGTGCTAGTTTACTTTGTGTACTTCATTTGATCTCTGGTTGACTTTGTTGTCTTGTCTCTAGGTCTATCCCAGTCAAAACCAACACATTAATCTTCCCTTTGCTTCCCACAAATCTGCCATATCCAGCACTTCTCTGTATGCTTTTTGCTTTAGAGCTCAGCTAATGCCCCAGGAGGCAGCAGCACTGGAAGCTGAGTCTGCCAGATGTAGCAACTGCTTCTATTTGACTTCCCATGTGGCCTGGAGTGAGAACATAAACTCTGCACTGGAAGGACTTTTGCAGGTGAGTACTGTTGTGTCCCCAGCCTCTGAATCACTGCTGAGCTCAGTGGGACACTTAGAGCATGGAAATTGTGCAGTCCAGGCTGACTGGCTGGTTGGAACCTGTTAACTTCATCACCATCTCTGTTGATTCCATCCTCATTCCAGTCAATTTCTGAGTTTTTAAAGAGAAATATGGATGTTAGCAGACAGTTATGCTGTAATGACTATGAACCTCGTAGTTATGGATTTGTCAGTATTCTGACCATTTAAGCTTGATCTGTGTCTTTTTTTGTGAGGGATCTAAAGTCCCTTGCATGTCTGTATCTGGTTTATTATCTGTGGTATCTGATCCTCTAGTGATTGTTTTTGTAGAGCACAATACACTTCAGAGTCCACATATCCTGCAATCTGCCTGGCTTCTAAGGAACATTATTTAACACTGATGAAAACCAAGTATATTCCACAAAGTAATTATTTTGTGTTTAAATTAAGTGTTTAAATTCCTCATAATAGTGAAGGAAGAAGAACCTGAGTGGTGTGGTCTTATCTGAACTAATTATGAGGTTTCAATAAATCCTCAACTATATTCATGAGGCATTGTATAAACCAAAGCATTAGTAATAAACATATGAAAGAGTCTCTGCTTTTGTTTTTTTTTTTCCTTTTCCTGCCTACACCATCACTTTCCCTTGGCCATTCAACAGCACAATGCCTCCTTATCTACTAGGAAAACATATGTTAAATGAATAGGCAAAACTCCAGTTCAGCTTCACCACTGAAAGTAATGAAGTCCCCTAACATGGGCTCCATTGACACTCTCTACACTAATACCTGTCTTGTCACTTGCTATGTTCTAGATTGGAGCTCTTCCATGGATTCTGAAAGGAGAAGCAGTCTGAAATTTTCATTCCCTAGACTACTTAAAATTAGACAAGGGCCCCGGTCTTGAAAACTAGTAGGAGCAGGGAGCAATCCTGAATAGTATCAATAATGTTTGGAAAATTACTCTCCAATTTACATTACAATTTACATTACAAAGGGTTAACAGAAGCACATCATAAGATCTTGCACACAATAGTTGGTTCTCAGTGCAAGTGTTGTGATGTATCCCAAACAATGTCCCTTTCTAATGAAGAGAGCTGAACTAAGGGGATTTTTATTTGGAGTTTAATTTGTGAGTATGGTTTTAGGATGCAATCATCTAATCTCTGGGAATCAGACTGACCCAATCATACGAATCAGCCATCAAATAAAAAAAGCATCTACTCATTGCCAGAGTTGGGGCAGCATCAAACCAGTAATTTCGTCACTAGCTTGCAACCACTATTCAACTACTAATAAAAAGTCCAGCCATGACTTTTGTTTTAAAATATGCTCATTTTAGAATAGGAGTAAAGTTCATACTTTCAAAAAAACCCCCAAAATCAAAACCAAAAAACAGTTGAATTCTTGTGCCAACGTGTAAGAACAACTTTGTTAGACCTGTCTGGCTCACTGATCTGTCTCTGACAATGGTTACTAGTAGATGTTTTGGGAAAGACAGAATTATTTTTTCCCATGGTTATAACATTATAAATTTTAGCAATCTCAGGCTTTGCGACTTTCAGAATGGAGATCTTGCATTGTATTTTTTTTTCCATAATGAAGAATCTTAGTTTATTTAATTCCAAATCTCCAATTATATTTATTTTCTGATTTTAGGGTGTAGATTTAGGGTGTACCTGATTTCCATTTCATTCTTTACTGGTTTCATAAGAGTTCTCACTAATCTATTTTCTGCTTTGATCACTTCTGAACATTGAAAATATTTTTTCAGAGAACTTTCCATAAGATCTACCTTCCTCATGATCATTTGAAATTTAGTATTTAAAAGTTTTTAAGTTTGTCACCTTATGGTTTGTTCTTCTTCCCAATGATAGATATGAATTTGCTTTCATGAATGATAAATTTAATTTGTGCCTCTATCATGCAGGTATTCTATACCACAGAATCACAGAATCACACAGGTTGGAAAGCACCTTGGAGATCATCAAGTCCAAATCATAAGACCATTCTGCAACTTGTCCTTATCATTTCCAGTGCTGACTCTTGTAATTCATCTTGTACCATTTGGAGATTTTTTTTCCTCACTATTTACCTCTTAATCAGATAATTTAAGAATATGTTTAGTATCATGTCTAAAGGCATATATATCTGAGGGATTCTGCTGGTGCCTTCCTTCTGTGAGAAAAATCTACCATTTGTTTCTAGTATTACTTGATTGTTTTTTGATCAGTTGCTAATCCATGTGAGGAATTTCCTTCTTCCTCTCTTGACACCAAACTCTTTTAAAAGAGCCTTTGTGACAGAATCTTTTCAAAAGCTTCTTGAAAATTTAAATTCATTGAGGAGATTAAATAATAATTCCTTAAGATAATTATCGTTCATGATAATAAAAATAATTTATAGTTCTAGATCAGGGAGTAGAATTCAGCTACGCTTACCCTGCTGAAAAGTCCAGACTTGACAGCTGCCAGTCTCTAATCTATCGTGAAGAAAAGTTCAAGAAAGTAGCAGAAAGCTGTTTTTTGAGTAACTCCAAGCAATGTTCTCAGTTGGTCATCTTTCTGTGGTTCAGTGGGATAAGCAACCACGTGGGTGATTGACATGGGAGGATGAAAAATGGGAACTATGTTTTTTAAAGTCATGATTCAGATGGCTAGTGTCTAGAGATTTATAGTAACTACCAATTTAGAGGACTTGCATATCACTGTAACCAGAGAAAAATATCAATATGAATTTCACTGTGAATCTTCAGTAATATGTCTTGACTATGAAGACAGAACTAGTTTCCTAAGGTTGAATAGCTTCATGAAAGATTGAATAGCCCTCTAAAGGGCTCAGCAAACTTACGGAAAGCTGGGCTGAATGAGATTCTGATGAATCTCTTCCCATTTTCTTGGACACCAAAACTACAGTTTTTGTATGTTATATTCTTGGCTCCACAAGATGTTGTGTTTACCCAACAGAGATATTTCTTCTCCTGCAGACCTCTTTTGGTCTCTTTTATTTTTCTTTAACCTTATAGGCTAGACATACTAGTGTACATTGATAACAGTGATCCATTTGGGATTGTGGGATAAGGGATAAGCAGAGATGTCGCAAAATGTGAATTGTTTATGGTCTTAACTGCAGGAAGTAGTTACCAATTGTATCTTGGCTTCACTGTGTGAAGTCAAGAAAAATCTAAATTTAATCAAAGAGGCAGATGCAATTTTGCCAAACCATCCAGTATTTTTCTTTGGCATTTTACTGGCTGATAGCTGTTCCTAATTGGAAATAAAACAGAATTTAATCTCTGAGCAGTAGACAAAATTTGCTATGACCCATCTTTAGTGTGGAAACTGAATTATCTTTGTCTAGGAAAAGATGCCAGAATATTGCACATGATGTCTGTCAAATATCAGCTGGTTATGAGAAGAAATTTTTATGCTTGGGTGAAAAATACCAAATTCAAGGAAGGTTTAGATGGGGAATGGGCATTGGAGATTGATCTGTAAGAAATTACATTTTGGAAGTACAAAGCAGTTTTAAATATCCATAACTGGCATTTTTTTAAAGTGTGCTAAAATATACATAAATACATATAATATATATACATAAAAAAGGGTGGTAAAGCTGTACTGCTTCTTAAGCTACCATTCAACATAAAAGAAACATTTACAAGTCTAGATATTTATGCTTCATTAACTCTATCGAACCTCTGGAGCCTCACTGTGGTGGTGTTTCACCTCTTGAACTTCAGTTATGCACTGAAACTTGGACATATATATTTCAAAGTCATTATGCAAGATAAAAATTCATTACAGGAATGGAGTGGAATTGTTGACTTCAACACTGAATTTTGAGGTTAGAAAAATAAAATGAAAATTCATGGTGCACATTCGTTAGCTTTTTCCACAGATAAGGACTTGCTGACAGAGTAACATCCTTGTTAAATAAGGTCTCTGACAAAATGTAGTCTGTTCCTGTTACTAGAGTAATACTAATTTATCCAAACATATTTAAGGTTCCTATATTTTGCAAATAATGCCAAAAAAGAATATGTAAGATAAACTGCTCTCTTTGATGCTGCATCCAGTATTTTTCTAGGCACTGTGTTTGGCATCCAGAAAATTACCACTTGGAAATCCTACCAGTTTATTGTTCAAACTGGATTTGGAGCAATTCCCAATTTTGCCTTATTCCCTTACCAGTCCTGGCCAATGAGCACAGAATCCTACTTTTTCTATCAGTATAGATGAGAATGTGTAGAGGTCGCAGTCATGAGGTATTGTTTCAGCTGTCTGGTTGGAAGACATACTTATGAACAGTGTAGTGAAAGGGGGAGACTAAATTATATACTTTCAGTAAAACTTAAATCATAATTCAATCTAAAATTTATTAAACTTTCAGAATTCACAAGTGTTTTGATTTAGCAATCTGTAGTCCTTTGCATATGTGTGAAGAGCAATACAAACAGAGGAAAAATATAGATTCCATGTTATTAAACACTGCATGTACATATGGCTCTTCCTGAAATGAGAGTAAAGAAGAGGGGAAAAAAGTAAATAAGATGATAAAGAAACACTAGGAAATGGCATAATTTGCTGAAAGCTTGATGATATATCAGGTGCAGATTTTTGAGCTCGCATGTAAAATCCCACATTTAGAAAACCAGCTGAACCTCTTATAAGAAGCAATTATTGTTCTATCTTACAGCTTTCCCTTGTATTATTATTTGCATGAGGATTATGAGGAAGGGCTATTTATTTGAGAAAAGCTAGACCAAGGTATAATTAACTCAGTTTCATTTCATGACTTTCAATGCAGTTTCTGAAAGGGTTAGCTGATATAAAAGAGCGCAGCCATGACGTTCATTTAAGAAAGGCTTAAGTCACTAGCCATGCACCATGGAGTCTTGTTTGCTTCTCATTTACCACAGGCTAACAGGCTGCTTTGCACAATTTTTGGAGAGGCAGCAAATAAGTGTGTATATTGCATTCAGAACCAACTAGGGAAAAAAATGCATGCTTGATTCATACCAGGAAACAACTTGGGAAACCTGTAAGTAATCACATATATTTTTCCCTCAGAAAAGCATACATAATTCCAGAAGTTTATACAGTGGAATGTTTTCTAACCCAATTACATGCTCAAACAGCTCAGCCGTTCAGTCTGCAATAATTTGAATCTAAAACTGAGTCAGTTTTGTCCTTGTACTTATTATGGGTGTTCTGGAGAATATAAACTGACTTTAGGGATACCTGGTTCCTGCAATGTCATCTGGTATCCATGACTGTGTTGGCCTGGACTCTGTAGTACTACTCCTTTGACCTACTTATATTTATTTCTGGGACTGGTATTCAGTCCCAGGATTTAAACTATACTTTATCCTCCTCCTGCCAAAAGTAAAATATAATAGAGCCTAAGGTTTTAAGGGTCCAAAAAGACCTTGCTTTTGCCTGGAATCATTCCCCTGCTGTGAGAGGCAGTGCAGTAAGCTCCCTGCCCTTCAGTCAGGTACAGCTGCTATGGATGGATCAGACCAACTAAGCATGTGGGTGATGTGGGGCATAAGGCCAACACACACAGGAGCACAAGAACATGAATTAAGTAGAGGTCCCAACAAAAATAGTCAGAATGGCCTTATTTCAGACTTCATGGTATTTATTATTATTATTACCTTTCAAGTTATTGTAGGGCTGATGCTATACTATGTCTAAAAGATGTGCAAATCCCAGAAAAGCATAATTCCTACTTGTTCTGCTGCAGTCTGCTGTCAGCCCAATGTGGATAAGCAACAAGTCATCCTGCTCATGCCCTTTTCAGAAATAAAGCATTTGAACTTCAGCTGGGGGAAAATCTGTTGTTCTATTTTATACTTGTACAGCACCCGCAACATAGTGCTTAACTGACACACTTATAAGGGATAAATAGTAATGGTTTAATACATGGCCAGATAAGAAATTATGCCCAGTGTTGATATATATATATCTGTTACTAAGACTAATAGTCCTTTAGAAGATTTTCAAGATAGATAAAAGAAATGTAACATCAGTTAAAACTTTATACTGTCAGACCTGTAAGAAATGTTTTTGATACCACTGATCCCGGTGTAACCCTTGGACTGAAATGTTTTTTCTTGTAGGAAAGCTGTAATAAAGAAAGACTTGTAATAAATATTGCTGCTGCTTCGTGGTGAGATGTATCAGGGCCCTGAGAGCACCAGCTGACCTTAAAGGCTCTGACCAGCTTCACCTGGGACAGCCACCCTTTGCCCCAGGGCTCCCTGTCCTTCATTTCTCTCCTGAAGCCTGAGCTGTGGTGTAGGTGTGCCTGTCTCTTGGATGGACCTTAGATCTCTGCTGCGGGTGACTGGTCTTCTGGATGGATCCCTCAGGTGCATGTCTGAGCCTGCCTCCTTCGCTCCCAACTGAGCAGCCTGGATGGACCCTGAACCTCGTACCTCTCTTGCTGTGTCTGCGTCTGTTGGGGAACTCTGCTACCAGCTCCCGTGGGGCTGCATCCTACTGATGGGATGCTACCTGTGTTGGGATCACCTGTGGCTCCCAGGTCACCTTTTTCTGTTGGCTTTCAATAAACCTGAGCATAGGTTTTGTCTCTGTTTGTAGTTAGAACTGGAAATTTCAAGGCAAATTTTTACCAGAATTGCAAAATAAAACTGCAGCCTTGAAGAGATGATAGTTTCCTGATAGTTAAAAAAAGAAGCATATTTTATTCACAGAATGCTTAAGTTCCACTTTTTATTGACTAATTGTTTGCTTTGCATAACCTAATACTGTCATGGTGAAACATTAAATGAAAAAAGGCGATATTTCTGTCTGAAGGGAAATATAATAGAAATAGTATTAAAATGTGTCAAGTAGTGTTTCCTGCGGAGTTCAGTATAGGCTCCCCAGGGATGTGGCTATGGCAGAAGCATTTACGAACAATTTAATATTCAGATCTGGACAATGAGGAAAGCTGCCCTAAAGTAATTTTTTTGACCACCAGAACGAGTGGTATTTCTTTAGCATATCCTTTTGCTTTTTGGAATCTGTTTCTGCATCAGTAACGCTGGCTGCTTTGTTCTGCCATAAATCCTGGAATGCACTGTACCTAATGTCATGTGTGTGTGTGCAGGTGACTTGGAAAGTGATACCCACCCTTTGCACCACCGTTTAATTCCTGGAAAGGAAGATCCTTGTAGCACGTACTGTCATATGAATATGACCATGTGTGCTCCTATTTGCTTTAATAAAACAAGAAAAAATATTTAGAAAGCTTACAGGAAAGGGAGATGATTGTTTAGCAAAAAACCTGGGGTGTTTTATTGACCTCAGAAAGGTACTCAAAACAAATTCCAATAGAAATCTTTTGCCTGCAGAAGACTTAGACTCTTTGGATAAGGAACATAAACTACATGAAAGGCATCAATCAGGCTATGGGAAAACATCCCTTCTGAATCTACCTGTCTCAGCTGAAGCCATTAATGGCCTTAAGCGTGACTTGGCTGGCAGAATGCTTGTGCTCTCGATTTCTAACTTATTTTCAGGCAAGATTGGCAAGATAGTCAGTTACAGAGGTGAACCGGCCCAAACACCTTTGCCTGAAATCAATTGGGGATTGCTCACAGGTTTCACCAGTGGCCTCCTACAGACAGACAGATGACCAGCCTGGGACTGCCAATATTTTCACTCATCTAACAAAAGTTTACCACTGCCTAATTTTTTAGATTTGTACTGCTACCTTTTGTGCACTTTGTGACCTAAGCTACAAAGTGTTTGTTTCAGATGTGATACAAATATAGTGGAAATCAAATGTGCTTTCCTGTGGGCGCTAACAAATTAGGTGGTGATGAATAATCTCTGCTTTCAGATTCTCACTGAGAACAGTTCTGAATTTACAGCTTAACAGATGTGTCAAGCAGAAAATAAGCTACATCAAAGTGGAATATTAAACAATAATTATCTTGAAATTTGATTTAAATAAATTTCAACTGCCAATCGCTCATCCTCCAGATTTCTCAATATCACATCTGCAGTAAAATGTATGAGCCTGTCTCCTAATTTAAGACAGCTAGATTGAGCGAACAGGCATTTTTTACCTCCTTTTTCCTTATGTTTGTATGAATACTTGATATGTATAAATACATATCAGATACTTTTATGTACAAAAGTGGACTATTTATTTGTCTCTGTTGTATGTCACTTGTGTTTATAAAGAATAAAATATCAGGACAGATATCAAATCTTCCATACATTTCACTGAAATACCAGTGAAAACTTAATCTGATTTATCATCTTCTGGAGGGTAGGAAGGCTCTACAGAGTGATCTGCATAGGCTGGATCGATGAACTTAGGCCAACAGTATGAGGTTCAATAAGGCCAAGTGCTGGGTCCTGCACTTTTGGTCACAACAACCCCAGGCAGCACTACAGGCTGGGGACAGAGTGGCTGGAAAAGTGCCCGGCTGAAAAGGACCTGGGGGTGCTGGTCAACAGCAGCTGAACATGAGCCAGCAGTGTGTGCGGGTGGCCAAGAAGGCCAAAGGTGTCCTGGCCTGGATGAGAAATAGAGTGGCCAGCAGGAACAGGGAAGGGATTGTCCCTCTGTACTCAGCACTAGTGAGGCCACACCTCAAATCCTGTGTCCGGTTCTGAGCCCCTCACTTCAAGGAAGACATTGAGCTGCTGGGATGTGTCCAGAGAAAGGCAACGGAGCTGGTGAAGGACCTGGAGCACAAGTCTTCTGAGGAGCATCTGAGGAAGCTGGGGTTGTTTAGCCTGGAGACAAGAAAGCTCAGGGGAGACCTTATCACTCTCTACTACTACCTGAAAGAAGGTTGTAGCCATGTGGGGGGCAGCCTCCTCTCCCAGGCAACTAGTGAAGGACAAGAGGAAATGGCCTCAAGGTATGCCAGGAGAAGTTCAAGTAGGACACCAGGAAGAATGTCTTTGCTGAGGGTGTTTAATCATTGGAACAGGAGGTGGGCACCATCCCTGAGTACGTTCAAGAAATGACTGGATGTGGTAATTAGGGCTGTGGTTTAGCTGATGTGGTGGTGTTTGATCAAAGGTTATATTAATGATCTTGTAGGTCTTTGATTCTATGATTTTAAAATTCTATGATCTCTTAAAAATTCTTCCTTCAGTTAAGTTACATTAACACTTTCTGTTGACAGAAACTATCATACAAAGATCTAGTGTGCAGCCTTGCGGATATCAAAGATGGCATGCGCTACCATGAGTAGATAACGTTTGTGATAATATTTGTAATATTTTTAGTGACTATAGAAGTTCAAAATGAATTATACAGAGAAAAAAAATTTCAGAAAGTTAGTGAAATGCAGTGAATTCACATAAGGATCTCTTTGGACTTAGTTATTGGGTTTGTTTGGCATTTCACATAGAAAAGATCTCTTTAGAGCTAAGAAGTCAGATGGCACTCCTACAAGATCCGATTCATACTCCTGCCAGTCAGCAACCTACACAAATTAAGCCTCAAAAAATAACCTACCAAACTCTAACCAATCAACAAAGACCAATTAGTTTCCCTATTGTCTGATTAAGAATTGATTGGTGTTATAGAATATTTTGCAATGGACAGAAAAGTCCACTCTTGATTTGTTGCTACTTCTTAGTACTTCTAAATATCTTACGTAGGAGGTTTTCACTTTGCCATTGTAGCAGGCCTGTCACTGAGGAGCCAAGCTCTGGCTATTTTCCACTGTGTTTGTTATGTGAGCCAGAGTTGCTTTTGACCTCTGAAGAAAAGGTAGAGGTTTCCTAAGACTCAAAAAGGTATTTTCAGGAAGATGGACACTAGTTGTGCATGGCTGAAATTCTGACATAGAGGGATTCAATGCAGGCAGGTACATTTCCTGGCAGTTTCCCAGCCCTTTCAAGGAATACCTTCCTTTGTTCAGCAGCCTGGGAATTAGTGTACTTGCCCAAGAAATGGAAGACCTTGGCCATCACCCTTGTTCTGGGCGATGCTGAAACCACATCTTCCTTGTCTCAGAATCTGGGGAAGCATCAGGCTGGTCCATAAACAAGAGTGTGGATGAAGCCGGACCACTGTGCCAAAAAGACTGCAAAAAGTCTTGGAACCAGGAAGAGAAAAACTCATGTGAAATGAGGAAATGTGTATTCCCAATACTGTTTGTACTTTTAATCCCATGTCTCTTAAATGGGTGTTGCAGAGCTCAGATCAGGAACCAGGATAACACTGTCTCAAAAAGGCTGCAGACAGACATGCCCTCTTGTTTGCCCTCTCTGGCTAGTGCACACTGTAAGGCACCAGATGTGGCCAAACTTGGTATAGACAAGGCCTTAAGGGTCCGGTTCAAGTCCAACAACAACAACATTGCTGTCAGGTGAGGGAATCTCAGCAGCATGAGAGCTCATTTCTGGTCTAGTCACATTCCCCCTCCAAATCCAGACTGTAGGTAGGTGGAATTAATTTGGCCACTATGACTCTAGTCTGCTTGGATTTGTCCATGAAATGTTGCATTTTACAAACTATGTGTAATAGTGTTGGACTTCACTGAAGCCCATGGGGAAAATGTTGTGAAAACAGATGTTAATAAAGTAGTTTATTACAGATATGGGCCTATTAAATTGAAGGATATTAAGTGGTGAAATAAATTATTAAGAAAAAACAGAAAATTGCAGGCATTGTCTTGGGGAGAAATCTGTTTTATGCTCTGCCACAAGCTCAGCAATGGTGAAATACGATCCATTTAATGCAGTTTGAAATGTAAAAACACTCATAATTGATCATATTGTATGAACAGTACACTCCAACATTGTGTTCAAAAATAAATATTGCAGAGCTGTACAAGAAACGCAAACACAACCTTTTCTTCTCTGGGAAAATTCACTACCCCTTTGTTTAGATAACTGATTTTATCACCTCAGAAAATTCTGCTAGAGCTAGTCACAGTTGTATTAATGTTGGTTTTGTCCTCATTAGCAAGCTACGAGGTGCTCCTCCTTAGCATTCAGAACCATCTCCAACACTTCGGTGAACAGATAATAATGAAGAGAAAATGGGAGAAAGATAGTTTAGATATGAAGAGATTAATAGCAGTCACTGGGGAATCTGAACCAAGAATCAGTCTTTAAAAACTTTCCAGGTGATAATGGCACAAAGAAGTCAAAGCCAGGTTTAAATAAAAATGTTGTAGATTCCTATGGGCATCTCCGGGTCCTAAGGTCCAGAAACCCTCACATTTTAAATCCAGTTCTGCATCTTTTACGGTGCAGACACAGTCTAATTTAGCAACCTTTAGGTTAATGCGGTCAAAACTCTCTTGGAATCCACATTTTCAATTATTTCTTTTTGGTTTGGGCCTTTTTGTTTGTTTGTTTGTTTGTTTGTTTGTCAAACAGAAATGAGGTTTATACAACTGCATGTGCTGAGATAATTCTGCATGTAGGGTGATTTTCTGAATCCTCCCTAATAACCAGAAAGTTCTGTCTGATTTCCACAACGTTTAGCAACATGGTAGAGATTTCAAAAATAATTAAGCTCGAAGATTTATGCAAATAAATGAACAGTTAGATGAGAGGAAGTCTGTTAATTAAAACCTGCACTAGAAATGTATAGTCTATTAGAATGTGCATGAAAAAGAAGCCTGGAGCCTGGAATGAAAAGCTTCATTTGGGCAACATGGTTTGTAAAAAGCAGTTTCATGTGCCCGTGTATGGCCAAAGTCAATCAAGTACAAGGCACAGATTTATAAAGAAACTAAGCTTTATCAGCTTTAATGTTCAGAATATAATTGTTTTACTTAATCAGTAATTTATTCCTTCATTTTTTTAGTCTGAGGTACTTCTGCCTTTGGCTGGGTTTGTGAGCGGAAATGCAGCAATACTGTGAGAAAGGCCAAGGCATTTCTGAGCCAGTCCAAAGCAGAAAGTCGGGGGAGTCATGTGAAAATAAATTTGTGATGAGATTTACAGCCTAGCTACTAAATCAAATAGGTTTTGATAATATGCATCCATTGTAGTGTCTCTTGTTCAGTCTTTCTTTGGGTTGTCTTTAGATGGCTGTCACCCTAGCATAAGATACGTTAATTGTAATTATCTAGTCTAAGACTTTTTCTATGATTCATCATTTACAATGAAAGCCCCCATAGCAGGGGTTTCAACCACTTTGTTCCTTTTTTACATCTCTGACTGAGGAAAACCCTTTTCCTTATTGCTAAATCAGAATCTCTGCTAACTGTGCAACTCTGTGTGAAAGTGCAAGGACACTATATAGATATGCATATACTTTTGGGCTTCATGAAACAAAATCTATTAAATTATGGAGTTACTTCCAAATTCTTTAGTCCAAGGAAGTCAACATCACTGAAGCCCAACCACAGGAGTGATCAAAGTGTAGTTTATGATTGTGCCATATTGCAAATGTATGACTGAGTCAAACAATTTTTTTCTCCTTTCTCTGTTTTTCTAAAATGCACAGAGTAAATCAAACTTAATGTTTCTAGCAAGCAAATGGTACCCTCAGTAGCTACCTTTTAAGCTTAAGAATATTTGCAGTGGGATTTCCTAAAGGACTTCATAGAAAAAAAGGCTCCTTGTTTGAAGACAAATTCAGCTTTTGATTAAGACTGATCAAAATAGTTTATACAGATTTTCATAAGCTTTTTGCTCACACTGTGTATTATTTGGCTTAGCGATCACAGCTGAAAAGCGTGATTTAATAAAGAAGTTGAATAAGCAGATTAAAGTAAGTCACAGGGCCTGCCTCATTCCAATGGTAAACAAAGTAAACTACTTTAATTAAGGCAAGATAGGTAATATATACAGCTTGTGTATTATCATTACTTCATTTACTTATTTATTTATATTCATATTTAAAGTAGCCAGCATACCATAGATAAGAAAGATCACTTTTTAATTACCAGCTGAGCTCCTTGATAAGTTTCTACAATTTCTTCTGATGAAGTAAGTAGAGCTGTTGCTGAAAATTCTCATTCCTATCAACATCCCTCAAATATCCAAGAATTAATAATTTGTTTACAAGACCCTACAGAAAATGACTGAGCCAATCACTTTGATTATACCATTTGTGCAAGGGCAAATCCATGCTCCTGTGAATGCCTATACTAACTACAGATTGATTTTATTGACTCAACTATTTAGTATTAGTTGAAAGAAGTGGTAGGAAAGAGACTGGTAATACCAATATCTCAGGGGATGGGTGCAATGAGGCACATAAGTGTAGGGCGTAATGGGTTCCCAGGCTTGGAATTAGGAGGGAATTTTGCTCAAGGTGTAGTGGCCATGGACTGCCAAGGATTTTGGAGGTTTTCTGGCTTTGTTAAAATCATGTGTGTGTATTTACACAATTGCATTCCTACAGGAGCTGAATGGAAGGTGCTGGTTATCCTGGTTTCTCTTTGACCCGGCTGCTGTGGCCTCCAGGATGCTGTTTTCTCTGAGCTGCCTTTGCTAATCAGAAATCTCCAGCACATGAAGGATGACATGTGGGAGAGCATTAGTGGTGGGCATACGATTACTGGCAACTTTGGTATTAATCAGCAAGCAGTCGTACATACCAACTGAACACCGATATCACCTTTCTGGAGAAGGGACAATCAATCTCACTGGGCAATTTGTATGTAAAGGAACTCTACTGCTTTTTTTTTGCATCATTTATAGGTCTGTGGTATTTCCCTAATGAAGGGCTTTAAAACATGTGACCCTTGGCCAAAGGTCTGGTTGTGTCACTAATGCTGCAGCCTGAAATATTTGAAAGTGAGCAACCATGTCCCATCCCTGGAAGTGTTCAAGGCCAGGTTGGATGGGGCTTTGAATAACCTGGTCCAGTGGAAGATTCCCATGGCAGGAGTCATGGAATTAGATGACCCTTAAGGTATCTTCCAATACAAAATATTCTATGATTCTATCACCTAGAGTTCTCCAAGTCTTGAGGTGGAACAAACAGGTCCCAGTAAAGTAAGGTCTACTAAATCGCATCTTGTCATTACAGCAACATTTGTGCTGAGACAGCGCTGTATTGTAGCACATTAATTTTTATTTATTTTTTTAAAGTGTTTTTCCAGATGAATGACTAATCTCGGAAACCCAAGGGCCGCAGGGGATGCAGGTATCCATGGTTACCTTCGTTGCCTAGCGACACCTCCTTACGCTGGGTGCCTGCTCCTGCCTGCCGGTACTGTGCAGTGCAGCCCTATACAGGTGCCACCCTCGGCCAACTACCTTGATGTTGGAGAAGTTGTTTTGGGCTTATCCTGCATACCAGATTAGAATTAGAGTTGATGTTTGTATAAGAAAAAAAAAAGAAAGAGGGAGGGGGCCAAACTCTGGTCTCTCTTACAGCAACATAAACCCAGTTGTGGTTTCAGGCATGATCTGAGTCAGTGTGTTGATGTAAGTCCTCAGTTGTGCTGTAAGACACAACTTTGCACAAAAGTTCATTTGAGGCAGGATTTAGCGGTATCAGTTTGTTTCTCAACCAGACACAGACCAAGTACTGACAAACTAGGGGTTGATTCCTTTACTGGGTGAAATGAAGCATTGCTTCATTTAGAGAAAAGTAATACTCATTTGTGTCATTTCAGAAACAGAAGACACATTTATTTGATAAATAAGATTTAAAAATACACTTATAAATAAGCTAAGAGTCAGATTCTCCCTATTATGTCAATTTAGGCTGAGTTAATTGCAAATTAAGAACAATAAATTTTACTGGATTGGTTATGAAGGACTTCTCAAATGCTGCTGGTTTATGCATGCCATGATTCACCAGCATCCAGTCCTGGTATACTGAGGTCTGTGGTTGATGTCACAGTCTTGGGCTCTGCTTTTCAGAGCGTATTCTCGGAATGATGACTTGCAAGTACTTTTCATATGAGCATTCAGGATGGTATTTGTGGTCTAGCTGGATTGCTTACAGAAACAAGAGAAAAAAATTTTTATGTAAGTCAGGCACTTCTGGTACAATCTTGTCTGTAATAGGGATGCCCTTGTCTTCCTCCTCAGCCTTCCCCCCTGCAGCAGTCAACCACCTTGCTGTAGAAACAGACAAAAGAAGATAGTTTCTGTGCTTACAGTCATGAGTTGGCCCATCCAAGCAGTGTTCTGCTGAACGAGAGTTCCTTTAGTAGGTTGCTTTCTGAAGTATTGATCTGTTTCCTGCCTCGGGTACCTACAGGGATGCAGTGCAATTAATGTGCTTCTGCGATAAATCCTTGAAAGCACCATTGTTCTCTGATTAATTCTTGCTTATGACTTCCCTGCGGTTAGTGCCACAGAAGGTGTCTCTTACACTAGATCTTCCAAAGCAATAAACTCAGTCATCTGTACTGCTAGATCATTAACCTTGTCCCAGGTTTGGGCTGGATCAGCTCAGACTCCTCACAGGAGTTCTTGGGCACTACTTGGGAGTTAGTACAGAACAGACACTGTTCCCTCTAGGCAGTTTGAAAGCAGTCTACCATGCTTTGGAGAGAAAGAGTGATCACAAGTGCTAGCATTCTGGATATTCTGGTCAATTCTAGGACATTCTGGTCTAGCCGGTTTCAGTATCAGAGAAGTTCTGGACATGTTTAATCTTCTATAAAGTAGTGTAGTACTTTAACTCGTTTATTCTAGCAAGTTGTTTACTTGCCACCTCTAGAGCAGGTTCAGCCTGATCACTTTTTGCAGAGATATAGATAAGTACAGGACTCTCATTCTGCTACATTTACTGAGATCCACTCAGAAAAACAGAAACAGGCAAAAACTGCATTTAGGGTGCAGATGGTGGTGGTTAGGATGCAGTTGTTTTTCAAACAGTGCCTATCATGGTGAACAAGAAAGTTTCAGTGTGTTTTCCCATTTTTATGGAGATGCTATGCTAGAAAAGACTACCTAGACTCACTGAATGATGTTCATCTGTGTTTATCTGTTAATTCTTGTGTTGTAACTGGATTATCAGCAGTAGGGGCTTGTAAAGCACGTAACAAATAGAGTTATGATTCAAGACTTCAAATGAGCTGTGCAGTTCAGTGAGTAGGCCTATAGCAATGGCCCTAGAAAAGCAAGAGACCCTTGTTACCAAGTATGATGCTGGTGTCCTCGTACAGTTAGAAAAGAAGGGACTTCTTGCTCACTTGGGATGTTGTCCAGAATCTTTGTAATAAGTACATTTATCCTTTATTTTTTATGCCTTTTTTCAGAATGTATTGCAATTTTCATTGGTTTTCTTCTTTTCTTTATTTTCCATTGTAATTGCATGTCAGGACTATTCTCAAATTACACCCTCCCTCTCTTTTTATCTGTATGTCCTATCTCCTATGCTTAGAATTAAAGTTGTATTTTTTTCCTTACTACATACTCTTCCTTGTAAAAGACTTTCTGGTTGAATATAATTTGTTTTGCAGTGTTAATTTAGGCTAATAGTTCCTCTTACCTCATTTGCTGACCACATAGTGATGCAAGTTCCCCTTGTTTTGTTCCAAGAAAGTATTGCCACAGTACTTAAATAAAATGATGTAGGACTTTGTTTACAAAAGAGTGCTTCTGTGGTATCTTACTGCTTTCACAGGAAGCTTAACAGCTTGCAGAACAGTAAGTGGCAAATGTTTAATGCAACATTGTGCCAACTTGAGGACAAACTGTTCCTCTCAGGAATGTTTTAAGGCTTAAATGAGAGGAAAATCCCCGTTGCAGAATGTGAATTCTTGGAGGCAGTGGGGAGTGACTGCCACTTGTTTGCCTTGCCAGCAGCTCCAATTCTCAAGAACCTTCCAACACTTTTTTAGATCAGTGGAGTGTATGTTCAGCAGCAAGGAGTGATAAAGCTGTGACTGGCTTTTCCAGAGGAGCAGGAATTCCTCTTTCATGGAAGAGGCAGTAAGTCTTCCAGCCTGCATCAGAGAGAAACATTGTCTTGTGCCCATAGATTCTGGGAAGGTACGGAGGAGGGAGACATGAGGCCAAGGCGAAGCTATTAATGTAAGTAAGCACATTAGCTCTAACCAACTGTGCTAATCTCAGTGGGACCAGTACCTCCAGGTCATTTTCCGCTGGGCAGCTTTCCAGCCACTCTTCCCCAGTCCTGTAGTGCTGCCTGGGGTTATTGTGGCCAAAGAGCAGGACCTGGCGCTTGGCCTTTTGAGCCTCATTCTGTTGGTCTTGGCCCATCTATTGAGCCCGTTCAAATTTGATACCATTCTCTGCATGAATCCCCTAAGCAGTAAAAATGGCTGGTGGGCTCCTCCCATTAGAGGGATTCTTAATCTTTTTTTTACCTCAACTGCAGGTCAAAATATTCTGCTGGCTTTCTGTGGCTGCTGGGTCCTGAATTCTTTAAAGTGGGGGGAATTGTGTGGCTGCTATCATAGAATCAACTGGGTTGGAAAAGACCTCCAAGATCATCAAGTCCAACCCTTGACCCAACACCACCCTGTCAACTAGACCATGGCACTAAGTGCCACATCCAGTCTCATCTGAAAAACCTCGGGGACGGTGAATCCACCACCTCCTTGGGCAGCCCATTCCAATGTCTGATTACCCTCTCTGTAAAAAATTTCTTCCTAATATCCAATCTAAACTTCCCCTGGCACAGCTTAAGATTGTGCTCTCTTGTCCTACTGCTGGTTACCTGGGAGAAGAGACCAACCCCCACCTGGCTACAACCTCCTTTCAGGGAGTTGTAGAGAGCGATGAGGTCTCCCCTGAGCCTTCTCTTCTCCAGGCTAAACAACCCCAGCTCCCTCAGCCTCTCCTCATAGGACTTGTGCTCAAGTCCCTTCACCAGCCTCGTTGCTCTTCTCTGGACCTGCTCCAGCACCTCAATATCCCTCCTGAACTGAGGGGTCCAGAACTGGACACAGCATTCCAGGTGTGGCCTCACCAGCACTGAGTACAGGGGCAGAATCACTTCCCTGTTCCTGCTGGCCACACTGTTCCTGATCCAGGCCAGGATGCCATTGGCCTTCTTGGCCACCTGGGCACACTGCTGGCTCATGTTCAGCTTCCTGTCAATCCAAACTCCCAGCTCCCTTTCTGCCTGGCTGCTCTCCA
>VXAY01002386.1:2403-13695 GCA_013399855.1 Oxyruncus cristatus | reverse complement strand
AGCCAGGACTGTTGGTAAATGATGGAGAGTGGCTTGGCGAGCTCTTCCACCAGCTCCCTCATCACCGTAGGATGGATCCCATCCCATAGACTTGTGAGGATCCAAGTAGCTCAGCAGGTTGCTAATGTTTCCTCCTGGATTACAGGGGGGCTATTTGGCTTCCTGTCTCTGTCTACCAGCTCTGGGGGCCAGTTGTCCTGAGGATAACCTGTCTTCTTGTTGAAAACTGAGGCAAAGAAGGTGTTAAGTACCTCAGCCTTTTCCTCATCTTTGATAACTGTGTTCCCCCTGTTGCCCTTCCTTTTGCTACTGATGTATCTGTAGAAGCACTTCTTGTTATCCCTAACAGAAGTGGCTAGATCAAGTTCAAATTGTGCCTTTGTCTCTCTAATTTTCTTTCTACATGACCTAACTGTATTCCTAAACTCTTCAAGAGAAGCCAGCCTTTTTTTGTATAGTTGATAAGCTCTCTTTTTTCCCCCTTATTTCCTTCAATATCTCCCTGTTCAGCCAGGCTGGCCATCCTCTCCGCTGCCTCCCCTTTCAGCACACTGGGACAGCCTGCTCCTGTGTGTTCAAGACTTGCTTCTTGAAGCATATCCATCCCTCCTGGACCCCTTTATTTTCAAGGGCTGTTTCCCAAGGTACCTTCNCTAACTGTATTCCTAAACTCTTCAAGAGAAGCCAGCCTTTTTTTGTATAGTTGATAAGCTCTCTTTTTTCCCCCTTATTTCCTTCAATATCTCCCTGTTCAGCCAGGCTGGCCATCCTCTCCGCTGCCTCCCCTTTCAGCACACTGGGACAGCCTGCTCCTGTGTGTTCAAGACTTGCTTCTTGAAGCATATCCATCCCTCCTGGACCCCTTTATTTTCAAGGGCTGTTTCCCAAGGTACCTTCTGAACCAGTTTTCTGAATAGGCAAATCTGCCCTGCAGAAGTCCAGGGTAGAAGTTTTATTGATGGCCCACTTTGTGTCCCTGAGTATTGAAAACTCTATTATTTCATGGTCACAGTGCTCCACATGGCCTCTGACCATCACATCTGTAAGTAGATCCAGGACTTCCCAATGGGTGGTGTGCTGAAACCTGAAGGCACAGAAAACATGTTGTATGCTTTCTACTTTATATTCAGCCCCTAGGGTTATGGCAGCACTTGGGTCTTTAAAGCTGACAGGGTGCTCAATTGATGCTGTGAATTTACTGTAGGAAAGGTACATGGATCTGCAACTCATGGCTCTCAAAGTCCCAGCAATGCCTGAAAACTTTGCAAAGTGTGAATGAATTTCAGCCCTGGATGTCTCAGTCCTCCACATCAGAAATATGGTCTAATAAGGGGGGAAAAGAGGAATAGAATTAAAAACTCATCAGATCTGTGTTCTGATAAAGAACTGCCGTTCTTCATTCTAGTAAAGGATGTCTCCAGTAATCATGGGAAATGGAGTCTATCCAGGAAGCTTCATAGGAGACAAGGGGGAATAACAGCTTCTAGATCACAAGGCTCCTGAAGACATAGGGTTCATTATGTAGCAAAGAACAACTTTATGTAGCTTTGATTACAGTATTATGCCTCTGTAAATTAATGTTAAGTGTCTGAAGCTTCATTTGGCACAAAAATGTCAAAGATGGAGGCATTTTCATTATGTTATTTTGCTCACTAAAAACTAACAATATGATTTATTCTCATAGAAAATTAATTTCTAAAAATACTTCTTTATGGCAGTTTTGCAATGGCTGCACTGACTTGTGAAACAAAATGAAAACAAGTAAGTTAGTAAAACATTTTTTTTCCTTCGGTTTCTTCTACAAGCAGTATTCATATTTCTGCACCCTGGATTCACTTACACATGACATTAAAACTGCAAAACAGGACTGCAGGAACCAACAGGAGTCTGAAAGCAGCAAAGGTCAGTAAGTTTTTGGGATGTGCTGGTTTTTCCTCAGGTTTATTAGAAACAGTTGTGTAAAGTTCAACTGCTCACACTAATTTATCTCCCATATAAAAGTATCATAAACATGTGTGTGACAATAGTATTTTTCATGACAGTCTACTGCAGTGTCACATATATCTTTATATGTTCATGGAGAAAAAAAATCATTTATTCTGCAGTATTATGGTAGATAGTAACTAGTTAGTAGTAAATAACAGATGTTTTATTGCCTTTCAAATATAAAAATCATTAAATTAATGCAAAAACCTGGTGATGTTATGAATAATTCTCAAAGAACAAAAATCCTGTTTTCATGCATGTTTATTTTCATAAAAATAAAAATGAAAGCCATCATAAAAACAAAATAATCCTTTAACTATACCATAGAAAAATGTTTTTTACAAAGCAACAGAGATTGTCTGAAAGAGTCATTTCGGTGCACAGTAGTGGATTTGATTCAGACGAGCAAAACAACTATTAATTTCCATTTCTTGAACAGATTAGTTGGAGGTGCCTCTTGTGTTCTGTGGGTTTCCTAACCCATAAACTCATACAGCACTGAGATAGTATAGGCAATCTATGACAAGCCCCCTCTGATAAAACTTCCAATTTTAGTGGAGCAAAAGGCATTTCAGTAGCATGAAGGGGTTTTGGAAAGGAATACTCTCATAGGAATCTGCAGTATTGCTTTTTTAAATTTTGCTGTTGCAGCTATTTATTAGCTCCAGGCACAGGATGTCTGGTGCAAGCCATAACAAAGTCTCAGAGCTGCACAGTGAAAAATCTGTTCTCCTAAATATTCGTAGAAGACTTTCATAAAAAAGCCCACCAGCCAAAAGTTTATATCATAATAAAACTTTATAAGTCTTAAATATTTCCCATGTTCCATGGTAGCATCGAATCTTCTTGACTGATTAAAGAGGTTCACAGGTTAATGACCTCTAAGAAAACTTTGTTTTTCATCACAATTGTCGAGTATTTTGTTTCTTTTGTGTTCTCTCTTTGTGCTTAGTTATGAGACTGAAAAGAGAAGCCAAAATGAAGAACATCCTCCTGAATGCAGCAAATTACACACTGTAGAGAAACCCAGAACACAGTCTGGTAGGTATTGACAGACCAGAATAGAAGTAGCCATGACAGCTGTGTCACACAGTTGAATAAAGTGCAAACCTGAGATCTGGCTTGTATTAGTTATCCATAAATTAAACCAGAATGAATGACCTTCCTCAGGACAATGCAAAAAAGCTTTCAGGTATGATCAGTGACATGTTGTAAAAGATGCTTTTAAATAGGCATTAAACATGAACAGCAAATATCAAAGTTTCTTGCATTGCCAAGAGAAAAAAAAGAAAGGTGTATTTTCAATAGTTGGAGCCATTGACTGGCAGGGACAGAAACACAGTGTTCTTCAGGGAGGTCATCCAACCTCTAAAAGTTCATTATAACTATAAAGAAAGGAGCTGATACAGGCTAAGTAAGCAAAACTAGAAACAGTTTCTTCTCTTAGAGTTCATATGCAAGCTAAAGTACACTGAAAGGATTATTGTTTCATTTGTTCTGTGCTGTTCTGCCATTGCCTAGTAACATTTTCAAATAACACAGTCTACCACTTGGAAGCAGAATTAGTAGGAGGATTGATTTTCTTCCCTTGAAGAAAGTATTGGTTTTGCAGTGAAAAACTGAATGCTGCAGGTGTGACCTTGACCTCATCAATTTTCAACCTCAAACTTTTATGTTTAAAACTGTGGGGGTTTTATATGGAATGCTACTCTCGTGGCTTGTGGGAACTGCAGCTCAGCTGCTCATATCTCATTTTTTTTTTTCATGATTTTTAGTGAAAATGCAACATCCCACATGAAAAATTATCTTGTTTTAGTGTTTAGTAGAAAAAAATTTCTTCTGGAAACAAATCAATCAAGCACTGAAACTTTTCACATGACATTGCATGTTGTTGTTCAAGCGTGTGATGCACAAAAAGCAGAGTGCCTCTGCCAGCCACCTGCAAAGCTGTGGTAAAAGACACTCAAAATAGACACTCGAAAAAGACACTCAAACCCAGATAACTTTGATGTTATCTGTTTATATAAAATCACATATTAAAAAAAAATCTATGCCAAAAATATAGTTTAGAATGACAGATCAAGCTGCACAGAAGCTGAGGATCAGCACAAACAATAGTTGCCTCAGACCTTAAATGAACTGTCACGGGAATTAATTTTCTTCATAAATGTTAGAGGCAAAAAAAAAGGGAAGAATAGGTTATGATTACATAATTAAAGACTGTACTGAAATGCAGTTGTGCAAGGAACAGAGTAAAGGTCACCAGGAAATAATTTATCTGATATTTCCTAACTTCCAGGAACAGACCTCAGTTCTTCAGCCTGCTTTTCCCAGTGGATGGTCACGTACCAGCTGCAGTCCCATAGTTGTATGGCTGAAACAGTAAATGACAGCAAAAGAACTTTCAGCTTAAGTAATATTATTTTCAAATATCAGTTGTTTTGAAAAGGTGACTGAAGGCTTTTGTTGTGTAACAGCTTGGGAACCTCTATCATCAGATTTGAACCTGTATTTGTTTTTCACATCACTGATGTCAAAGCTTAATATAGGTGACCTTTGGACAACAAGGGTCTGTTATTTTTTGTGGCAATATTAGTTCATGTGCTAGTGCTTAGGTGCCCTTATGAAGGAGAAAGAGTAACTAACAGTGATTCCTCTGTGAAATCAGTTTGTGCTCTGTGTGGGACTTCTTGGCTGAGGATGGATAGCTGTGCCCTCCTTTCAAAGAAGGGGTGAAGAGATCTTATGCATTTTAGCAAGTGTTTTTAATTTCAACTCCTCACTCAGAGGAGGGAGGTCCTTGAGCCCACTGTGTGGTTGTGCTTCGAAGTGTGGGCTTGCTCAAGTGCTGAAGGCAGGTTATTCACTGGGTGAAGTGTGATTTGCTTCTTGATCTGCAGGCATGTAAAATGCCCAGGCCTGTAGGATACGGCTCAGCTCCCTTTCGCCACAATTCAGTGATGACCCCTCCACTAAAACGTTTGTGTATTAGTTATTTTAGTGTTGCCATATATCAAAGATTTAGTGGAAAAATGGTGCCATAAGAACTTTTAAGGTGAGATGAAATGCTGTTTTGTAAGTGTTATGGAGTCATAACTGCAGCTGTATCTCATTGTTGAAACAATCACAGAGAGGTGACTGCAATAACTAAAAAAGTTAAAAGAATAAGTATACCTTGGAAACTACAGTTATTTCTCCTAAATTCTTTTAAAGATGCTCTGGTGCAGTTGTGCAAATGACTCCTCGGCTCTCCATATGGACAATGAGTCATTCTTATGTCAAATGCCCAAAGCCTGCAGGAAATTGCAGGTTTGTTGTTGCTGAATCATAGTGGCATGTACATCTTGTTAGCTTGAGCTGGCATACAGGAAGGACTGGCATGCATCTCTCACTCCTCAAATCTTTTCTTGTCTCTCAGGGGTTGGGAGGACTGTGTTCTGCTTTGGAGATGTCCTGTATGTCTAGAGAATAACGATAGGAATACCCTCTGATGATGTTTATTTCTTGGTTGCTTATTGAGCTCCTAATTAAAATGGAATGCTACATGGAGAATAAATGAATATTGTATAGAATGGGTCATTAAAGACCTTTTAAACTGTTTTGGTATTTCTATTAAAAGATCATTTTCCCTGCTGCAATAATTGAATGAGAAGTTGTAGGGTAACAGCTCTGTGTGTGTGTGTGTTACATATGGTGCAAGCAGCACCATTTATTATGCACCACTGAAGACACCAGGGAAAACAGCCTCCCTTTCGATTATACAATACTGATTTTAATTGTTTATACCTTTTTGAAGCACCAAGTTTAAGCCAAACTGTTTCATATCTTTCCTGTGCCCCTGGCTGAATTCCACAATATTTCAGCCAAATAATTCAGCTTCTTCAATAAATGAACCTAGGAACAAAGTGCCACTTTGCTCATGATAATACTTTGAGGTCTATTCTGTAAAATTCCCCAGCACAACTCTGCAGGTGTTTTAAGTTTGGCAGAGGGGTAGCTCTCATGTAAAAAATAAGGTTTCCTTCATGCCTGTGAAAATCGTCCCAATTTTAATAATTATGACAATTGCAATTCATACAGGTTCAGGACAGTTGTGAGAAAGCTGTGGCTTTAGACTTTTTAGATATCTTCTACAGAAACTATATATTATTGCAAACTTCATAGTTACTGTAAGATGTTGCTTTCTTCTTAGCTGGCCAGGTGTATTATGTGTACTTTTCTCACAGAGTAAATAAGCTTCTGTCACTGACTTTGGGGGAACTCAGAAAATTTTTCCATGTCCTGAAACACTTCTAACCCTATATTGGCTTTCTCTACCTAGAAGGGGAAGCAACATAGAATAGTGCTTGGCTGACAAAAGAAGGAATTGCAGAGCACTTCTTTCGTGCTGTTCACCTTAGAGTCTTCGCTGAAATGCAGATCAGGTTCCTCTTTGCTCTTTTTGTAATGGCTTTTGCCTTGGGCTCCTACCTCTAGAGTTCTTATGCTTGACTAGACCAATGTGCTATAGAGATCACTAGAAAAAAACCTTGTCTTCTAAATTACACTGAATCAGTAGCAAAGAAGTGGGGATTTGACACCACTAAGCAGATAGGGAGTCTTTCCTCATACCCTTTCTGGATTATACTTGGAAGGATAGTCAGGTACTTGTTGAAGATGTGTCTACCAAAAGCATTCATTCATCATTAAAAACAGCTACAGGGTAGAGGGAGTTATTTGTGAGTAGAAGTTTGAACCTCTGGACTGCATATGGGAAAGAAGAGCTTGCCTATGACACTAATTAGTTTGGAGAAGAGAGAAGCATGTTAGGTGTGAACTGGCCTGATAAGGCAGTGAGGAAGATCAGTCAGAAATTGAATCTACTCAATGCCTTTATTTACCAGTCTGTGTCAATGTTGTTCAAGTTATTAAAAAAAAGCTTACAGGATTGAAAGTGTACTAACTGATGACCTCTGGACTATGACACAGAGCGGTGAGTCCCTCACTGCTCTTATCAGAGTTGCAGAAAATGATCTAGCAACTGAATTCTTCCAAAGGGTCATGGCCAAGATCATAGGAGCCACACATTTGATAGCCTCCTATGTGCTATAGCATCTCTACCTCTTTTTCCTCACATTGGACTGTCAGACTAAATGTAAATCAGTCCATAAATATGGTCAAGAATGGCTCTTGGATCCTGAGGCTGACTGGAACTGCTTGACTCATGCTTTTATGTCAAATAGTTCATGCCTTCCAAAATGGGTCTGGTATATATAAACCATTTATTAGAAATGGTTCTGGGCCTGTGCTGAGCCCTATGCCCAGGCACTGCCCAGTGGAATGCCACCTGGCATGTGAGCAAGTACAAAATGCAATCCACTATGGGTAAGGAAGGGAAATGGGCCGCAAGTGCACTATTAGAGAGACTCCCAGACCAATTCTGTGATATACCTTCAATCCCTTGATCTGTTGTGCACACAGAAGTTTCCATACCATTGTCTGGACGTCTGTCATGGTTTAAATTATCCTCATGGATTAAAAGAATAGTAATGACAGTATATAAATCTATTTCTATAGCCTTGACCCAGTGGTCTTTCAGTGGTTAGGGTAGAAACATTAATTATGTGTATTAGAAGGCATCAGAGGCAGCACACTTAGGTTCACTTTGTCGAGTTCCTTTCCTGCTATAGATAATGAGTATTTAATTGAGTGGTTCAACCTCAAGGATGTTTGCTTGAAGCACTGTGACAAATGATAAATGACATTTGTGAAATCCACTGTTATTACCTGGCTCAAGTAAATGTGTGAAATTACAGCAGGAAGAAACATTCACTATATTCTGTACTGCAGGATGTGCTGCTGTACATATTAACTACTTCTAACTGATACGGTTGTCTTTTTATAGCCAAGCCTCTTTTTCACAGTTGCAGATAAAGTCCCAGTAACATACACTACAGAACAAGCCTCTGATTCTTTCCTCTACCTTCTAGCTATGGACAGTTACAATTACAGTACAATAAGTACTTAAGATATACACAGGGGTGTAGGAGTTAATCTGTTTTCCAAGACTACTGTGGTTTGCTCTATTGAAAACATACCCAGACTACATGTAAATTTTATAAATAGCATGCATTACACAGCTACGTTTCCATTCTCCAGTTGACTGAAAATCTCAATATATCTGCTCTGTAAAAGCTCTTAGAGACAGTAGGAAGGAACTCAGAAAGGCCTTTTAAGAGTGACCTGATAACCCTTGCTGTCTAAAAGTCTTTCAGCAAGATTTTGTTGCACATCTTCAAAAACACTTTCACCAATATAGTTTTCTTGAGAGCAATAGAAAAAGCATACTCAGTTACTTTGCAATGTTTTCTACTTTTGTTGCTATTATTTGAGACAAGTTTTTGGTTTGTTTCTTGTTTTCTCCTAATAACTAGATCAGTCATTCTTCATTCAGCTCTGAAGCAGCAATATTAGCAAGAAAACAGAGTGTGCATGTCCTGTAATCAGTCCAGTCTTGCTTGGTACTGAAATAATATGCTGCATTTAATACTACATGCATGGCTATTGCATGATGTCATCCAAAGACACAGTTAGGGCTAGGTATTTAGGGCCTTCCATACTTTAACATACTTTTTACCTAAACCACCTACCCTGAGTCACAATTTTGAATTGTCATAGGCTTTTTTTAAGTTGATGTCAACAGAATAGAAGGATATTTATCATTACTGGGTCGAATCTTAAGAGTTTATGAAAAGCTTTCCATCACCAACTAGCAGTAGCTGTAATAAGATTCAGAGGCTGTTTTTACCTGGTATCTGAAATTGCATGTTTGGTTCACAGAAGATTTAAAAAACCTTTTTATCTAACTCCCATTTAAGCCACAGGCTGTTTGGGTCTCCTGTCCCTGTGAGCATTGGCAAAGGGCATGAGTTCACACTGAGGTGAAATTTGGTATTGGAGGATCGCCAGCAAAAAGAGCTGTAAGACATCTGGAGGAAAATTTCAAATAGCATCTACTTGTCTTTACAAATTTAACCCTAACTACACAGGCCATGACAAAGAGATTACTTAAACTGATTTAGTGAGTTCCTAATGTGTTAAACTAGAGATGGAGCAATGAAAATGAAAAACACAACTCTGTTGGTGTCCTGAAATATTTAGATAGTTCCCATTCATCTGTTCCTGTCTGTTTGACTGTATCTAATTTTCCAGATTTGATAAAACTAAACACTGAGCTTTCAAGTTTAGCTCTTCCAAGAGTTCTCCTCAAGACCAGGAGCACTAGTGTCATGAGTCTTGTAAGAATTTCTGTCTAATGAGATTTTCAACAGTGATGGCAAATTAACTGCATGGAAACAGGACTACAGCCAGCTGGAACGCTACTACAAAGGATTGAAGTACATCAGTGTGAAAACATTTAGCAGAAATGTGTTTAAGATATATGAAGGTGGGGTTTTTTTCCCTTCAGACACAGGGAATCTTCTTACATAATTCCACTGTTTTTTGGGCACCACCTAGAGACACTGAATATCTATGCCTAAGTCCATATCTCACCTGACATGCAGATGATTTGAGAACAGGCTGATCTGAATTAAATTTGATGTTGGTTGCTGTCACCACTCACACCTCCCCCCCATTCCATTTCTAAAAGTGTTAAAAAAGTTCTAACTTCATTTTAACGCATGGAGAACCACACTGTGAAATAGTGATAAATACTGCAAGATGGAATTGGCAACCTCAGTCAGTTTTTTTGAGAAATTCCTCCACTAATAAGAGAGGAATGAAAGGGTCCTGGCAAACTATCATAACTCAGCTAAATAAGTTGAATTGTAAGTGGGTTTTAGCTATTATTTTTCTGAGAACAGAACTTGTTTAGAGATGGAGAGTGCATTGCAGGTTTCATAATAAGCCTATTACAGAGCAAGGTTTACTAGTAAATCCCTTGGTATTTCTGCTTTCCTGCTAGCTATTCCTTGCAGCTTTTCTTCAGCAATGGAGATATCTTTTACACGGAAACTGAGTACGCTCTCTTGTCTAAATAATGTAAGATGTTCTTATTAGTTGCAAATCAAGCGCTTACTTTTATCAAGGTGTTTCATACTCGATCTCGGAGTGAATCTTTTGCAGCTTTTTTGCATAAACAATAAATCTGTGAGGATGGTGCCACCTAAAGTAGCTAGAGAATATGACAACTATTTTCTGTTGACGTTGTTAAATTACCATCTGGGATTGAAAGGTTAGGAATTTAGTACTCAGTTATCCCTTCTGTTTCCTCTGGCAGTGGCTAGCTTTCAAGGTTTCCTTGAAAATATGGTATAAAAATATATTTTACATGAAAGCAGAGATTCTTAAATTGTCTTTTCCGGGCACAATGTGGCTCCAAGAAAATGCAAAAGCTTTTGTGACAGTTGTCATAATAATCTTGAGTGCAGTTCATAATGTGTCTTTATGCTGTTCCCTATGGGAATTCAGGAAAACATGACAATTTCTTCATACTATTGATTCTCTGTAATTTAATCAGAACAGTATTCTGTTTCCAGTGATCCCTGGGAAAAATAAATGGATTTTTGAGGTTAATTTTGGTTAAACTCATATAATTAGGCTTACATTTTTACAGCTGTGATCAGTTTGTCCCTGTGTTCTTATGATTGTTTTAGATTTCTTGCTCTTAATTAAGAAAGCATTTGAAGACAATTTCAGTCAAAGTACAACTAAACATAGAATGACTTTTTGCTTTTCCTCTACTTCTCACAGGCCAGAGCTTATGTGGATTAGAAGAGAAAGAGCCTTGATGCACCTCTTTCACATAAGTATTTACGACAGTGAAATGTTGGGTTTGAGATATAGTTACTAATATCATCCCAATAATTTTGGTGAAACCCTGTAGGTATTGTTGGGTTCCCTCTGGTGTGAATGAGATCATGATGTAAATCCCTTGTATTGAAAGAATACCATCCAAAGGGAAGGGACCCCACCACATCTCTTCTGTGCTAATCGAATTCAAAACAGACTGGCAATAAAACTAGACAGAAAAAAAACTCTACTTAAAATACATGATTTTTACCAAGGCAGAGATTAAAGCTGTTGCTCCATCTAGGAGAATCTCTCACTAGTGATATAGATCTAACCTTTTATTTCTTCTCTTTATCTGACCCAAAGATTTTTTAGTCAGTTTACATCAAGCAGAACAATTTTAACAGGGAAGTTTAAGCAGTTTTGTCACCTATTCATTTAACAACAGCTAAATGTTAATATTTAGAATAGAGAGATGATAGGATAGGATGGGATAGGATGGGATAGGATGGGGTAGGATGGGGTGGGATGGGG
>VXAY01002385.1:0-23251 GCA_013399855.1 Oxyruncus cristatus | reverse complement strand
ACAGGCTGGGCATTGGTCAGCAAGTGGGGAGCAATTTTATTGTGCATATTTTGTTTTTCTTGGATTTTATTCCTGTCTCCCTTTTTCCTTTTATAATTATTATTATTTTAATTATTTATTTCAATTATTAAATTGTTCTTATCTTAACACACAGGTTTTATGTTTTTCTGATTCTCCTCCCCATTCCCCTGGGGAGGCAGGGGGAAGTGAGCAAGTGGCTGCATGGTGTTTAGTTGCTAGCTGGGATTAAATCACAACAACAGCTCAGAAGACTTATTAAATGAGTCTTAGTAAAATAATACTAGCCCCTTAAAATTGAACAAAGTAAAGGAGCAGTTATGGAAAATGCTAGGTCTCCACAGTAATACACAAGTCTGATGAAAGCAGATCCTTATACATTCGTTCAGTCTTCACATTTCACATGGGCCAACGCATTTGCTTTGAACTTCTAAATCCAACAATTTTAATCAAACCTTTAAAATATTACTTTTAAATTAAAGGCTTTTTGTTTGTTAGGCTCTATTATAAAAAAACAAGTAAGAATTATAGAGAGAACAACAGAAGAGGAGGAGAAGCATAGAGTCTACCCATGTCTGAAACTGAAGCAGCACAATTAAGAAAAGTCTAATACTAACACTCATGTCTGCCTATTTTCTTAAAATAAGTAGACAGACAAGCCATGTACACCAAAAACATGTTAAAAGACTGTCACGTTTTTAGTCAATCTTCAATCACCACTTTAGTGAGTCATTATTTAGCACTCTATTAATTGAAAAAATGCAATTAATAAAAAACCAACTGTAAGCCTAAAGTTTCCAGAAGAAAATATATAAACAGCTACAAAATTATTTCTGCTTTCAGTGTCCTCCTCAACAGACATAAAACTGCCATGATAATTTTTTTTTTTCCTCTTGGGTAGTAAGAGTTCATGGTTTCAGAAAACATTGTGACAACTCAGGTTCATAATAGCTTCTCAACCTGTAGTATTTACTTAAATACAGAATTGAAGTTAGAGCTGTGCCTCCTCAAACTAGGGGGAAAGTAGCTGCCTCCACATATTGTCAGAGAAGTTTATTAACCTGTTTTATATTGAAGACAGAACAGCAGAAGACCCCATACTAACATGCTCAGATCCTGCAATAGGACTTATCCATAAATGAAGCATTCTTGAATTTGAAATAAAAATAAAATACCTCATGCAGAGACATTTTTTAGGAGTTTAATTTTAAACACAAGTATATTTCTCTTATAATTAAAAAAAACACCCCTTTTATACAGTGCTTTTAGTTTCAAATATTATTTTAATTCTACTTTTCAACATATAAAAATAAACCTAAGGTACAGGCTGAAAACTTTTTTCCTGTTTACATAATAGCAAACAAAATTAAGTTTTAGATTTTCTTTAGGTAATAATACTAACAATATCTACAAATTTCAACTGTCCACACTCCATTTTTTGGTGAGAAAGCTGTGTCTCTCTGAAGTGAGCCCCTACTGATTTACATTATTTTTGCTATTTACAAATCCCAGCATTTGTTTCACTAAGTCCAATTCTCACTTTTAAAATTATGACAACACCAAAGGCCATAATCCATTGCTATAAAACCGAAAGTGTCACCAAGTGGCAGATGGGACCCATAATATGCCCCATTTTGCAATACTTTGTTGATCAGAATTCATGTCTTTAAAACTATTGCATTATAATGCTATTTTCAAACTAACAACAAAAAATTCTTTAGAAGCTAACATAAGACCGTGATGCATTCTTCAGACCTAAAAGTAGAAGCTACAGGCATCACTACGACATTTTTGCTTACAACTGTCATACACAAATGAAAAAATAACCGGTCATGGTAATAAGGGTAAGTATGCAGTATAAAAGAATTTTTATCATACAAAGCAGTCTTTACTTATTATGTCTTCCTTGGACCAAAAGGAAAATCACAGAAATCCCTAAATCTAAAAACTATTACAAAATACCAGTTCAAGCTAAGGGCAACACAGATAAGCCACCACATAACAAAAAGAGATTTGCAGTTCCAAATCAATTTCAGGTATTGCCTTAGATGTACCTGAGCTGGAGAACACTAGCAAGCAATACAAGCATGCTTCAGACTACAGTTTACCTTCTTAGCAGCAAAGTAAATGCACTCAAATGGTCAGCTCATTTCAGAGTCCAAGATGTGTGTAGATTGCCTTTGCTAGCCAGATAATTTAAGGATACTTCAGATGTATCTATCTGAAATTGCAATCAAAAAATTAGCAGCTAACTACTGAGTAGGCATAACTCATGTCTCATCAATTTCTCAGGCATTGTTCAGATGTTTCTAGTTTACAACTTAGGTGCTTTTTCCCCCTCTTAGTTCTAAGTCTGAAATCTGAAAACCAAGATTTTTTTAACACCATACTACTAACAGTGTTTGCAAACAGAAATTCATCCTTCACATCTGGGTTTGCCATTTACTTCAATGAATTTATCTAAGCCATAGCCATCTCTATTTTGAGCTTGGAATCCTGTTTCATCCACCAGCAATTGTCTTCTGCTACCTTCCTCTTAAAATCCAAAATAAAATCCTATCTGCTTTCTGGAAACACCATTGTGAAATAACTGTGGTCACTAATGGAAGCTTCCACATAAGTTCTTTACAATAATCTTAGCAAAATGGCACCATATCATCAGTTTTCTGAGCAATTATGAATCATGGCATTTTCAAATAAAGGCTGATTCAAATAAAGTTACATTTGAAACAATACAACTATCATGAACTACACTGTTCTCAAAACCTCCACTCAATTTCACCTCATTTATAAAAGTGCAAAAGCAAATAACCTGATCTGGCAGGGCAGCATGCAAACCTATTAATGATTAAGGCAATGAACTTTCAGTGGAAGATGTACACATTTAATGGATGATGCACACAATCCTGGTGGAGCAAGCAGGAACTTCATTACTGTGCTATGCTACTGGTTTAAAAATTAGCTACCCTCTGCAGAGATAGGCATTTTACAGAATACTTCTCTAGTGGTGGCTTTTTAGGAAAGAGGGAAACTAAGTCATCCAATACTAATAGATATAACAACTTACGAGATCTGCATAGTATTTACAAAGCAAAATCAGAAAATACAGCATTTGTAAGAAAATATGACTTGGGGTGGGGAGGGAATTTATGTGCTTGGTGGATTTGCTTTTGTTTGCCTTTTTTATTTAAAAAAAAAAAAAAACAAAACAAAAAAAACCCCAAAAAACCCAAAACATAACCCCCAAAACTTTTTGTAAGGGAACCATTAATTCACATACAATATAATAATGTGTTGCATATTGACTTACATGTGATACATTAGCTATTAAGGCTTCCATCCTTAACTATTAATTTTCAAAGGCATGTTTCTTAGCTAACTGTACACAATCCTTTACATATTCTGTAACTGCTATATAATAGAGCTATGAAATTTCAGAATAACAAAACTCAGGAAATCAAACTAATTTCACCTGAAGTGTGATATGTTGCAAGAATTCTAATTTCTCCCAAATGAGAAACTCAGCTTTTCAAAGATATTATAAATAATACATTTACATTTGTATCCCCATTTCAAATCAAAGCAGCTGCCTGAATAAGACCAGATCAACTGAAAGTATGTAAGAGCAGAAACTTCTCTCTAAATTTTATTTAATTTTATTAGTGAAATGGTACCAAGGATAACAAGTATACAAAGAATTTCTTTGCTCTATGCTACTCACACATCATAAATAAAACAGCTGTTGTTGCAAGACACAAGCCTTCACAGTCTTTCTATAAGCATAGAGATTTGTCATTCTTTTATCAGAATAAGCTGTTTACCAGTCAACAGCATGTAGCTTAAACATCTCAAAAATGAGTGTCTATACTTTACATGGTAAAGCATTTTCTATAGTCTTAAATGTACACAGTCTCATGAAGATAAAATCCTATAAAAAAAGTGATTAAGCAGCTTACAGTCAAATTGGGTTATTTTTCATTCCCTGTTTGTAGTAAGAATTACCTACGCAAAGGAAAATAAAACCAGATTGAAAGCAAATAGCTAATATGATATTAATTGCTTTTAACTGAAAGACATAACTTCCCATGAGATAAGGCAATTAAGTAATTTGATTGTATTGTTTTAATCTACTTGATTTTAGGTATACATTTTAAAGGTATGAGTTAAGAAACCTCACACTGATGAAACTGATTAAATTAGTTACACAAGCCATGTTTTAGCTTGACAAAAATATCTGCTTTGTCATTCTCTTCTTACATGCTTTGTCTTTAAAGAATGAAAAGAGAATCTCTACCATATAACTCCTCTGTAAATTAGAACTTTTTTTCCCAATTATTTATCCCCTCAGCTTTGCATACAATTCCCTTTATATCACCAAACAGGTATCAGAGATGATGATGGAGAGGTAACAATTAAGGCCATCCAAGTCTAAATAAATATCTAAAGGGCTGTCTTTTTGATGCAGGTGATCAGAAAATGCTTTGTATTCAGCTACTGCTTTTGTACAGTAGTGGTCCCCCAAATGCATCTTTGCTTTCACCTATAAATCTCTTCTAAAAATAAAAAAAGTAAAACTTGAGTTTTAGTATTTTAACAAGTTCTGACAAATAACTTGCATTTTTGTCTACAGTATTGTGATGGCAAATACCAATAGAGATAATGTAAGATTTAGATGAAAATGCGTAATAGCACAAACACTTCTAGAAAATAACACATTATTTCAAGAAGGCACTAAAGCTTCTGCTCCTGCTCCCATATTTTTAAACAAATAAGAAAAAAAATTATTTTCATAATGGTACCTGTAGTATTTTCAGCTGAACAGACACACTGCAGTACAGCTCAAAACAAAGCTGTAAGTTTTAACATCATACAGATGTGGTCACTTCTGGATGGACAAAAATAAACAAAAAAGAAAAACCACCCCAAAATAACCCAATAAGCTAACCTAATATCTATAACATGGCAATGTTCCTTTTTGGAACACAAAAATATGATGCATTGTTCAAGTACTTTAAAAAAAAATGTTAATTTTAGGATAACAGTAAGATTTTTTTAAAAATAAACCCTAAGAATTTTAAGTAGTAAGCAAATGAAAAACAAACCAGTCAGTAGGCATTTAACATATGAACCATAAAAGCATGTTTAAAAATAATTTTCATTTACAACTGTCTTGGTTTGAGACAATTTGGAGGGGTGGAGACCTCAGACAGACATCTCCTCCCTCGGATTCAATACCCCTGGTTTCTCCAATACAGAGAGAGAGATCAAGTATGCCCAGATGTAAGGGAAAAAAATAACTCTTTACAAAGAAGAATGCTAATAACAATACTGATAAAACTGGGTTAAACCAACCAATGAGAAACTTCCCAAGCCCTACCCACCAGACCAACTCAAGATGGTGGACAGCCTCACCCACCCAGAAAAAAACCACATGTGGCCACAGGACAGAGACAAGATAGCCACCCTTCCACATGGTTCATCTCCCCCACACCAAGAAAACCTGGCAGGAATGGTTGGACAGTCAGCACTGGAGTGAAGCTGCAGTGCTGGTACAGGCAGTCAGAGCAGGGCTGTGGACACCCTAGGAGACTGGAAGGACCCACGGGACACCCATTGGATCCAGTGACAAGACTTGGTTGTTGCAATTTCAAAGTTCATCGGTCAAAGTGGTGGTCACGGTCCAGATCTGTTGAGGTGGTGGTGGAAGCCCAAGGTGGCAAGGAAAGCCCCAGGTGGTGAGGGAAGAAAACACCACGTTGAGTGAAGTCCAAGTGTGGTCTTTTATTTGGCTTAGGCTAGGTGGGAATGCCCCCAGTACCTCCACTGGGGAAGGGAATTCTACACTGGATGATGTAATACTGGATTTCAGGAGTCTTTGACACCTTTTAAGATGTTACAGCTGCCTGTTATGTCAGCACATGTGGATCCATTATGGTCTATCAGCAGAAATTAGTATCTTCAGGCTGTGTGTGAATTGTCTAGTTGCTTCCCCGGAGGGGAGTTATCACAGCTGAGTCATTTGCATAAGGACAAAGAAACAACACCCAGCTTGTAGCCTGAGGTGGCAGGTGTGCACGCCCTCAGCACCTGGGTGGTTACTTTGCACATCATCACCTTGAACCTAGATTGTCTGAATCATCAGCATTCCAGTCTTTCACACTTGTGGATACATTCTTCTCCTAGGATAATAGTACCACCCTTATCTCAAGTTCCTATCATAGTCCAAATTAGTAGGCACATTTGGGAAAAAGAGAAGAGGTGGAAAAAGGTGGATACCAGACATTTTCTGTAACCCAGGACAACAACTAAAGAAAGTGTGTATATTTATGCACCATTTCCAAGCATATCAAACAGTACACATTGAAGGTTTTGTGGATTTTTTCACCAGAAAAATAAACCAATACAAAATTCATCAACAAGCAGTATTTTAAACAATCTTCAATGCATATATTCAGCTTTTTTTTTTTGGATAGTACAGGTTTACATTTTTCAGTTTCTACTTATTTGTAACAGCTTATGGCAAAACTTAACATAAATAATTTTACAAATAAGTACAGCTATCTTGGAGACTTCATGGATTTTCTGACATGAATAGTTCTGATGGCATCTGCCTTATCATGGTATAACTACTGGTTCATGCTCTCTTGCTTTACAGCAAGAAGTCGACAAAGCTATCACTACAATCAGGAGAGCTACTAGTACTATCACCACATTCAGGTTGATTACTTTGACATTTTCTTCCTCATTCTGGAAAATAAAAAGCTTCAGATTTCATCCCTTAGTTGAGTCAGAGGTCCATTCTTTGCTTTAAAACTCTTCCATTTTAACTGAGAGGTTTTCATCATTTGGTTGACAGTTCCCATTCTGTTGTAGTTTCATTTCATCAGTCCTTTCTATATCTCTATTGCCTACTTCCTTGTCACTTCCTGAATTCAGATCCTCTTCACTGTGATCTTTTTCCTACAAAAGATAAAGTTATTTTAAAAAAAAAATCACTCTCAGCATTACAGGATATGACTTCCAACCAACTACTGGTATTTTGATTGTCTCACTCTTTACACACCTTGTTTCAGCAATGTTCAGAATAGAGGTGTCAGCATTTAAAAAAAAATAAATTAAATAATTTTTAATTTAAAAAATTTTTAATTGGCTGAAGTTAGGCACTCATAATAACCTGTCATCCAAGACATCATTGCCATAAAATCATCTGTCTTTATGTTCAATACTCAGGTAATACAGAACAAGCAGCATCATGGCTTCTATGAGAAATAGCTCCAGAAATTAGGACTTCAACATATTTTTAAAATAAAACAGAATTATAATTTTTCTTTTATATTTTTTGTCAGGTAACTGATAAATTTAAAGAGAGTTCTTGAGTTACTTAAGCATGTGGACAGAGTTACCTAAATCAGCTGTTTTATAACAGTTGAATAATTCTGAGTACCACAAACTACTCTTCAGAAGCATGCTGCTTTACAAATTCTGAGATTAAACATTTGAAGATGTTTGTTTTCTTAATTAAACAATTTTCTATTTTTCAAGGGAAAAATCCCATACTACTCTTTCCTCAAATCTTCAACTTTACTCCTGCAGAGTCAGATATGCAGTCCAGGACCAAAACAACCAGGGAGAGGCTTAACTGCAGAGTGAAAGTTTATTAAAAATCTTTTCAGATTGACAACCTGTGCTGGTTTTGGCTAGGGTAGAGTTAATTTTATTCATAGGAATTAAAAGCTGGGGGAAGGAGGATGTCATGGGTTCACTTGTTCTAAAAAAACTAAACAGGGAATTTTTCCCTTCCCCCTGCCCCACTGTGTGGGAGGGATGTTAAATGGGCAGGCTGGTTTTGCCTTGGGTATTTGACTAACACAAAAGAACTGGCCAGTAGATTGACATTCCAGGCTGATGGCCCTGGAAAGTCTGTAGGGAGGGGCGAGGAGTCTCTTTTCTTTTCCCTCTCCTGAGGAACAACACTTCGTTGTTGCCTTAGCTGAGACAAGGCGTGGGTCGGAAAAGCTCTGAGGTTGCTTTGTTCTCAGCCCGGCCACCTGGCTGGTTTGGGTTTTTTTTCTGGCCCCGGTTTGCCTGCACCCTGTTTCTGCCCCCAGTGCGGACCTGTTGGACTTGATCGGAGAGGAAGTATTTGGGAAGGTCACTTTTTATTTCTTTTCCTCCTTAGCTCCTGTGTTTTGGCAGTGGTTTTTGTGCACACCGACAGAAGAAGGGGAAGTCACACGGCCAGCCGCAGACAGCGTGAGTTTTCTTGGGAAAGAACCCTTTTTTTCCCCTTCCCGGTGCGGGGGAGGGAAGATCTCCATTTTCAGCTTCTCCTGCAAACCCAGGGCCCTGATGTGGCAACTGCCAGGTCCAACAGCGCCCCCTGCTGACTGTGGTTAGAATTGTGCCAAGAAAGCACAAATTAAACTGTTTAATTTTTTTTGAAGGGGATTTTTGGGTATAGGATTATTGTTTGGTTGTTTTTTGTGTTCTTTTGTTGTTCTGCCAAACACACATATATCCTTTAATAAAGGGCTGTTATTTTTCCTTTCTCAACATTTCTGTAGGGAACCTTTTGGATAGAAACTGCTGTGGACCAGCTACTGACAGTTTAGGGAAAGTTTTGGGATTGAAGTTCACATAACAAGAGGCAGCTGCTGGATGGTTTTGAGAAAGTTTTGTAGCCAAAGGTCAATAACATAACAAGAATTAGATAAACAAGATGTTGTAGTTAGGTGGGAAGGAAGAGAATTTTAAAATAAAGATATACTATCTATCCAATAAGAATATAGTGTTAGGCATGTGAACAGTTTTGTAACTAATCAAGTATTAATCATGTGCATAACTGTATAAAAGACACTGGGCTAATAATAAAATTGGAACTTCCTTATCATCATATTGGTGAGTGCGTGGAGTTTCCCAGGTGGGCCTCGCATGTGAAACTTCACATTTCCTCACTTGGAGCCTCTTAATTTTGGATTTACAATTGCTTAGAGGGAGGAGTTTTGGTCTTCCTCATAACTCATCCTCCTTAGCAAAACACTTCTGTCTCATTAAACTGAGACAGAGAAGGAAAGGGGGACATACCTAGTAGTGGTGTTTGTCGTCCCAAGTAACCACTATGCATGATGGAGCCCTGCTGTCCTGGGGATGGCTGAACACCTACCTGCTGATGGAAAGTGGTGAATGAATTCCTTGGTTTGCTTTGCTTGCGTATGTGGAATTTGCTTTACCTAATAAACTGCCTTTATCTCAACCCACAAATTTTCTTCCTTTTAGTCTTCTGATTTTCTCCCTCATCCCATCAGGGAGGAGTGAGCAAGCAAGCAGCTGTGTGGTGCTTAGTTGTTGGCCAGGGTTAAACCACGACACAGGCAAGCTAACCCTGAACCCTGATGCTTAGTTGTACAATCTCCTTTATGCTTGCTCATACAAATAGGCAGCCAGCCAACTCCTAACATATGGCACAGAACAGAAAAGAGAAACCAAAACAAAGTGTTTCAGTAACCTATTCATACAAGCTCTACCAAGTGGCAATACTTTGATAAGCAAAACAGGGGGAAAAGAAGGGTGAGGAAAAGAAAGATAAAGAAGGGAGGAAATTCCAATAATTGTTCCATTTGCAGCACTCTGCTTATCACTTGGTCACATAGCTTACCTTCAAAGTAGTGGTGCTTATGTCAGATTTCTCCTTTCCCTCTTTTTCTTTACTAATTTTTTTCTTGGAGGTGGAGTATTCCCTATCTCTTCTTTCAATATTTTTATCTTTTTCCCTTTTTTTTTCTTTCTTGTTTCTGTTTAAGAAAATTTTTACTCAAATCAGAATTTGATCCAACAGCAACAAATATAGTACCAATGCATACTCTGACTGTACTGTACAGTAAATTGCACAATAAATACAAAAGTTGGTATCCTGGTTTGCTTTCTTTCAGAAAGGTTTAGTCACTTTCAAACATAACAAAAACCTCTTCATAAAGACAAGGGAAGGCAGCTAAAGAACACATGTGTTCAGTGTACATGGTATTTGAAAAGAGAAAACCAAATTAATCTGTATCCAATGAAGGGTTTTTATTGATTTGAAGCAAATTTGCATCACTGGCAGATTTAAAACTCTCCAGTTGAAAGCATACCAAAGATAAAATCCATAAAGGGCTTTTTGGTCTGTTTTAAATTGGAACTGAATCATACTGACCAATTGAAATTATCTGAGATGACTAATGAAAAGGCAGTAAATCAATGAAAATACTTCCTAAATTGTTTTCAATATATGTATCTGCATCCACCTTTGAGTGTTCTGCTTATTGAAAAATAGATATTTTCCTTAGAAAATTATTACTAGAGATTCTTCCATAACAAAAAAAAACCAAAAAACAAAAAAACAAAAAAACCCAAGAAGAAACAGAAATTGAGTTAGCTCCTTACATAACACTGATCTCTATATCACATTTCAGTTTAACAGAAATACAATAACTTTTTCCTCCTTTACTGCCCATTAACTTTAATGTTTATGTCAAACTGACCTTCTCGGAGAAGGAGTTTGTGAAGACTTTTTTTTTGTTGTTTTAGGAGACTTGGAGAGACTTCTACTCTTCCTTTTACACCTTTCTCTGGAGGACCAAGAAATTCAAGATCATCAAAGAAGAAAAATAATAAACTCAGGAACTGCATAAAACCAGAAAGCTCTTAAAATTATATGACACAACTAAGTAAATATCCCTGAATTTAACATTATATATGACCAATAATATATGAACTGTAAAAAGAAAAAAAATTTATATGTTTTAGTTTGATGGGAGAGAATGGAAATGGGAAATAGGAAACAAAAGTTGTGTCCTTCTGTGAGAAATGAAAGACCGGTTTTATTACAAGCAAATGAAATGAACATAGAATATTAACAGTTATTTTAGATTTCTTTTCCTTATTACTAACCTATAGGTGTTCCACGGAGATTGTAAGGTATACATTTCAGTTCTGAAATATATGCTAGGGACTGAGCATACAGGGATAGGGCAATTACATATAGTTCCCTCAGCCCCCCCAGCCATGTGGTGGACCATGTGGTCAGATGGGGGCTGCCATGTTGTCTGAAACCCTGCCCCGGCATGGGAGGGGGCACAGGAGAGCCAATCTGAAGAAGAGAAATGCCCTCCCGTGTCATAAACAGGGTTGGACCTTGAAAATGTTTAAAAGTGGGGTTTTTGAATTGAAAGGTGTGCTTTTGGTACATCTTGAACCTGAGCGCCCAACATGTGTTGTAATTAAATTTCCCTAATTTTTATTTTCTTTGTTCTGTGGGTATTTTTTTCTATTGCCATAAATTTTATATAAGGATATTTTCCTAACACTTCCTTTCAGATTTTAGTTTTAGGTTTATCCTCTGTCATAGGTTTACTTGTTCTAAAAACCAGGCAGGTAATTTTTCTTTTCCCTGCATCACTGTGAAAGATTTTGAACGGGGGAGGGTAGTTTGCCTTGGGTGATTAATCCACACAAAAGAACTAGCCAGCAGACCCACATTCCAAGCTGATGGCCCTCTGAAGACTGTGGGGAGGGGTGGGGAGTTGTTTTTTTATCTCTCCTCAGAAACAGGTGGGAGTCCATTTTTGCCCTGACTCAAGAAGGGTGTGTGTGTGTGTGTGTGGAAAGGCTCTGGGTTTGCTTGGTTTTCGCTGGGTCATCTGGCTGCTTCTGGCCCTGGTTCGCCTCCATTATCCTGTGCCCTGTTCTGCCCCTAGCCCAGACTTGCTCAGATTTCATTGGAGAGGTTTGACCCTTCTGCGAAGGAAACTTTGGGGGCATCCTGGATGGAGTCAGCTGCCAACAGCGTGAGTTCGCTGGAAGAACCCCATTTTCCCCTTTCCCCCTCCCCCTTCTCGGTGTGTGGGGGGAGATCTCCATTTTCGGCTTCTACCGTGCACCGGGGCCCACATGCGGCTACCACCAGACCCAACAGTGCCCCCTGCTGACCACCACAGAGCAACTGCAGGCTCTGCTCCTCCAGAGATCCAACAGTGCCCCCTCCTGATCGCGGTTAGAATTACGCCAAAAGGTGAAACGTACTGAACTGTTTCCTTTTTTGAAGGGGACTTTTGGGTACAGGATTATTGTTTTGTTGTTTTTGTGTTCTTTTGTTGTTCTGCCAATACACATATATCCTTTAATAAAGGGCTGTTATCTTCTTTCTCCACACTTCCTCAATTGGAGCCTCTTAATTTTGGATTTACAATTGCTTGAAGGGAGGAGCTTGGTCTTCCTCATAACTTATCCTCTTTAGTAAAACACTTCAGTCTCATTGAACTGAGATATCCTCACATGCTTGTACTTATATGTGATAACAAGGGAAACACACTGAATTCACTAATCCTATATTAAGAGTTTCTTCAGTCAGGAAAATAATCCAATTGAATGAAAAGCCATATTAAGACAAAGGAATAAACTTGAGCAATATAAACTTCAAAAAATAACATTGCAAGCTTAAGATCACTGGAATTTCAGTTCAGCATGACTGAAATTTAATTCCTGAATACATAAGTTAACATTCATATTGGTTTAGCAGCAAGCAGTGCAAAATCAATCTCAAGCTGTTGTCAAAATCAAAATCAAAAATTTAATATCTATTGTTTTTCTAGCAGCCCATGCTCAGCAAACCTCTGTATTGCTCTACAACACACTGAAGAGCTCTTAGTATTTTATAAAACAGCTGTTTTAAACAGATGTATGAAATTTGCTGAACTTCACGACAGAGAGGGACAGCTTACTGCGACATGCTGGGCCCTGGCCACTGCCTACCGAACACTGCTCGGTATGGTACAGCACCTTTGGTAGGAAAGGAAAGGAAACAAAATAATAGACACCATGGCCACTCGGGTTGTAGTTAAGCTAGAAGAGCAACCCAAGCCAGAAGTTGCCCCTGTCCAAAAGAGGAACTACAAGACCAAATCAGTTCATTCTCTCCACTGATAGTTCCTGCCATATCATAGGGATACATCGAAAATGGAAGGTGCTGAATGGAGTCCTACGCAGCAAGTCAGAAGCTGTTGAGGGACAAGATGGATCAAGTCAGGTTGCAGAGCTGAAAGCCATCCAGCTGGCTTTAGGTATTGCTGAATGAAACAGCCAGTGTTCTACCTCTACACTGACTCGTAGATGGTAGCAAATGCTCTGTGGGGTTGGCTAGAACAATGGAAAAAGACCAATTGGCAGTGCAGAGGGAAACCCATCTGGGCTGCTGAATTGTGGCAAGGCATTGCTGCCCGGGTAGAGAAGTTGGATGTAAAATTATGTCATGTAGATGCACATGTACCCAAGAGTCAGGCTACTGAAGAACATCACAACAATGGACAGGTGCATTGGGCTGCCAAGCTTAAAGTGTCTAAGGTGGGTCTGGACTGGCAACATAAGGGTGAATTATTTCTGGCTCAGTGGGTCCATGATGCCTCAGGTCATCAGGGAAGAGATGCAACATACAGATGGGCTCATGATTGAGGGGTGGACTTAACTATGGACACTATCTCCCAGGTTATCCAGAACTGTGAAACATGCTTCAATCAAGCAGGCCAAGAAGGTAAAGCCTCTGTGGTATGGTGGGCGATGGTCAAAATATAAATATGGACATGCCTGGCAGATCAATTACATCACACTCCTGCAGACCCACCAAGGCAAGCACTACGTGCTGACAATGGTGGGAACAACCACTGAATGGCTAGAGACGTACCCTGGGCCTCACGTCACTGCCCAGAACACCATCTGTGGCCCTGAAAAACAAGTCCTGTGGTGACTTGGCACCCCAGAAAGAATTGAGTTGGACAACAGGACTCATTTCAAAAATAGCCTCATAGACACCTGGGCCAGAGAGCACAGTATTGAGCGGGTGTATCATATTCCCTATCATGCACCAGCCTCTGTGAAAATTGAATGGTGCAATGGACTGATAAAAACCACATTGAAAGCAATGGGCGGTGGAACCTTTAAACATTGGGATTTACATTTAGCAGAGGCCACCTGGTTAGTTAACACTAGAGGTTCTACCAATTGAGCTGGCCCTGCCCAATCAAAACCTCCACATACCATAGAAGGGGATAAAGTCCCCATGGTGCATATGAGGAATGTGTTAGGGAAGACAGTTTGCATTCGTCCTGCCTCAAGCAAAGGCAAACCCATCTGTGGGATTGTTTTTGCTCAAGGACCTGGGTGCATTTGGTGGGTAATGCAGAGGGACCGGGAAACATGATGTGTACCTCAAGGGGATTTGATTTTTGAGTGAGAACAGTGATGTTGAATTGTGTAATATTGTTTGCTGAATGACACTGCCATAACTACCATGGGCATTGAATATGGACTGTTCTAGATACACCAGTCGTGAGGTCCTGATGCAGCTTGCAACCAGCTGTGAGTACACCAGCCCTCCTGCCCTGAAAGACATCTAGGACAGATAGAACCCACAATAATGGACTAAATGACCTCAATAGACATCTTGTAGGGACAGCCATTAACTATGGAAATGATACCTGTGTTTGTGTATATATATATATATGTGTGTTTGTATATAGTTGGAAGGTGTAGGATCTGGGCATGATGTAGATGGTATAGAATAATGGGTGGATAATGTCCTGGTTCTGGCCAGGACAGGGGTAATTTTTGCAGTAGCCAGGAGGGGCGGTTATTCTATACCACCTCTTGTTGTTGGGGTAGCGCGGTGGCGGTTTGTGTATTACCAGGCTTTGTGTGGTGAGCAATTGCATGTGAATCATTTGCTTCTTTCTTGCACATTGTTATTAGTATTGTTGCTGTTACTGTTTGTTTCTTATTTCATTGCTGTTTCCAGTAAATTGTTCTTATCTCAACCTATGATCTTTACCTTTTGTGCCTCCAATTCTCCTCTTCCAGCCTGCTGCAGGGGGAAGGGGGAGTGAGTGAGTGGCACGTGGTTTGGAGTGTTTCAGTGGGAACACTAAAGTGGGGAATACCATTCCTTAACTATGACAGAGGGGACACAACTAGGCCAGCTGACCCAAATTGATCAAAGGGATATTCCATACCAATAACGTCAGCTCAGATATAAAAGCTATGAAAAGGGGGAGGAAAGGGGGCCATTTGTTATTTACAATGTTTGCCGTCCAGAGCAATAACTACGCGTGCTGAAGCCCTGCTTACCAGCAAGTGGCTGAACATCGCTTGCTGATGGGAAGTGAAGAATAAACCTTTTTTTTCTCTACAGAACTACCTCTACTCTGTGCAAATATTCAACCGATGAAATAATGTTAACAACGCATTATAACAGGAAGCTGTATATGCTTAAAGCAGCCACAATATTTTGCCCATAAACCTCCAGAACAACATGGACGTTTCATATAACCCAAACAGAATGTTCAGAAACCATTACAGCCTTTTCTGCATTATATGAACCATGAGCTCCTGAATTATGAGGGTTATGAAAATTTTGCTTTTGTCCAGAGAAGCAATTATAATGTGTAGAACTTTTTCCAATTCATCCAGCATTTTGTTCTCAAGGTAACAGATAAAATTTGCTATCTGAATTTGACACATGATATTATTGAACTTCATAATTGCTGAGGTATTTGGAAAGGACTTTTTCCACCAAAGCTTCTGAACTTAAGTTAGCTGCTGTGCTTTTAGAATTTGCCTGAGTTAGTCTACTTACAGAGCTTATAATTAATCTCACAGTCTCCTTTTGCTGGATTGAATTTACCCAGACTTCCACCCAGTTTACCCTCCCTCAGAGGCAAAAACAACAGCTAGATTAACCTTGACTGCTTTCCTGTTTACTATCAGCATGGTTAAGAAAGGTTAATTTTTACTTGTATCTGGACATTTAACCAGCTAAACAAGGTATACTTATCTTCCAACTGAGATACATACATTCACTTTCTGAATGGTTAGCCAGCCAAGTGACATGCTTGCTTCCTGCTGTTCATCCATCCAGCCAAGAAAATTCATTGCTCACCACCCTTAAGGTGGCCAAGTGGCAAATACTACCACCCAACTGTTCTTAAGCCCAACAAATTGCTTTACAGACCAACACTGTACAGTATGTAAGTAACCAAGAAACTAGGTACTGGTGACTCAAACTTTCATTACGACAAAGATGACGTTTAATTTCCCTGTATCATAACTTTTGGATGGCTCCAACAGAGAGAAATGGCATAAGAACTATCTACTTACTGTCCTCAAGGACTACACTATACAGTTATGTGAAAGGCAAGTACCAGTTGCCCAACAAGAAATTATTTTCTATCATTCATTGTATAGAGCTCTTAGTAATAGATCTTATTTTATAGGGAAATCTAAAAAACAGAATGAATACAAATTGACTTAGTAAGTGACATGGTGATATTGATACATAAAAATTAGGATGTGCATTTTACATGGTGCATCACTGTACTGACAAGTCCAAAAAAGCATTAAAAAATTTCAAACAAACCTGCTGGAGCTACGAGATCTTCTTGAAGAGCTATAGCTTCTTGGGGGTGTTGTGGATCTCTTCTCTTTCTTCTTTTTATCATCTCTTTCTCTCTCCTTCTTTTCATCTTTCTCCTTTTCTTTGTCTCTGTCCTTTTCTTTTTCCCCTCTGTCCTTAGCTCCCTCCTTGTCCTTAATCTTATCTCTGTCCTTCTCCCTCTCTTTCATAACATCATCTCTTTCCTTATTCTGGTCTACCTCTTCTCTGTCTTTTTCCTTCTCATTATCTTTGTCCTTTTCCCTGTCCCTATCTTTGTCTGCATCCTTGGCCCTGTCTCTATCCCTATCCTTGTCTCTGACTCTATCTCGATCTTTATGCCGCTCTTTCTCTCTCTCCCGGTCCTTTTCCTTGTCCTTATCCCTGTTTCTTTCTTTATCTCGCTCTCTTTCCCTTTCTTTGTCTCTGTCCCAGTTTTTCTCCTTCTCTTTGTCTCGGTCTTTCTCATTTTCTTTGGCCTTCTCTTTTTCCTTGACCTTTTCTTTGTCTCTTTTCTTGTCCCTGTGAAAAGCCAAACACAAATTCATTAATTAATATTTGAACTTTCCAATAAAAATTACAACTAACTCTTTAGCATACATTAATTTTTCAAGAGAAAATAGGAGTTTCTGTTGAAAAATAGTAATTATTAAAAATTTTCATTTGTCACCCCTGTTTACCATGAGGGAGAGGCGATACAGGTAGGAAAAATTTGAAAATCAAATTGGGGAAGAGGGGGCAAAAATCAAACTGTCATCTTCAAAGTGATTGCACTTTGAAAGAATATGTCTTTTCACCTCACAGCTACGTTACCATTCATACATAAATCTTCTACATTTTGTCAGGAGTAAGACAAACTTTACAATTTGTAAATTCATTCTTGACTAAATATGTGTCCATGTAAAATGGACTGCAGATTAACCACCCCTATGTGCATAATGACAGTTGACTGAAGTCTTTATTCTACGATGTTCTCTCACATAAATATCTTGTAACTGCTTGGAAATCCAACATCAGTTAATACACAGAAACAAAAAAACAGGGATAAAATTTCACCACGTTGCCTCAAAAGGTAGATGTAAGGTCAAAACTCAACCAAGACAATTCAATTATCTGTAATGTCATTAGGAATTTGAAAATTATTGAAAAATTGGTAAGAGCATAAAAACAGAAGCAAGGTAACACAAGTCAGCTGCTTTGGGATAGGGAGAATGATACACATTCATAAAAACAGTGAGAAAAATTCCACTAGATGTTCTAGTAGTCAAGCCAAATAAAAGTTTATTAATCATAGAATCATAGAATATCTTGAGTTGGAAGGGACCCACAAGGATCATCAAAGTCCAACTCCTGGCCCTGCACAAGACAACCCTAAGAATCACACCATGTGCCTGAGAGCATTGTCCAAATGCTTCTTGACCTCCCTGGGGAGCCTGATCAAGTGCCCAACCCCCTTCTGGGTGAAGAACCTTTTCCCAGTATCCAACCTAAACCTCCCCTGACACAACGTCATGCTGTTTCCTCAGGTCCTGTCACTGGTCACCATAGAAAAAGGATCAGTACCTGCCCCTCTGCTTTGTGAGCAAGCTGTAGATTGTGACAAAGTCTCCCTTCAGTCTCCTTTTCCCTAGGCTGAACAAACCAAGTAACCTCAACCACTCCTCATATGGCTTTCCCTCTAGACCCTTCATCATCTTTGTAGCCTTCCTTTGGATGTTTTCCAATAGGTTTATATCTTTCTTACATTATGGTGCCCAAAACAACACACATTTAGATCACAGCTTTGGCTGGAAGATTATATTTTGATAAAGGATTATTTGGAAGCATGAGACACTGAACCATCTTTCTAACAAAGGAGACACATGACTCCTAGACCTGCCTCTAGGATATATATACACACAGTTCCCACCTTTCTTCATTGGAACAAGTGTCTGGCTACTAATAAATAGTAGGTTTGTTTCATGGTCTGCGACCTCAAGACTTTGGTTCCCATCAGGTTTTGGCAAATGCCTTTTTAGATGTCTCACAGAAGGAATGTATGATCATGAAGATGAATCAGCACACAATCCCTGCAATAGCAAGGGGTTTCACAATGACCCAAGAAGCACTTTCCAGTTATTTATCACAGAGATTTCATTGGATTTGCCCCTTCCAGTGAGCAGATATCTCAAGAAGCTCCAGAAAACAGCAACAGAGTCAAAAGGATCCATCAACAAAGCCCAGTTATGTAGCCTACCACCTAAATGTTCCCACTGAGGTCCACAGATCTGCAGTTCTCTTTCCCACAAAACTTTTCTCCTCAGAAAACAAGAGACAACTGCACAACCTAAGTATGAAGTTCCCTTTAAATGAGTCAGGGGAATTAAAGAGATGAAACAGAAAGAAAAGTACCAAGGCTTCTATTCATGAAGTGACTTTTACAGGCACTTTTGTTTTGTGAATAATCACTATTTTACCCCTCAGAAAATTAAATTATCATCCAAGGAGAAAAAGGAATTATTTTTATGAAATTTCACAGTTCAATAATTAGACAATCAGACTTAAAAATTAATAGACTAGGTAAAATAAAGGTGTATTAGATGCTGAAATGTAAATATGTCACATAACAGACATATGCATTTGTGCCTATAGCAGTGTATGGCCAATATGAAATAGCCAAAGGCAAAAATAAAATCCTGTGCACAAAAACTTTATACATGTTCTCAGAACGCAGGATCAAGTTCAGCATGAATCCAAACTATAACTGTTGACAAAGCTGAAGAAGCATCATCCACTTTTTTTGTAGCACAGGCTACACAGAACATAACTAATTCATTGGTTCAAGTCTGGCAATTAAAGTTACCTAATTTCAATCAGCTTGATGTTGGTATAAATGTGACTTTGCTATCAAAGTTTAGGTACCTCATTGTTGTGGTTTAACCCCTGTAGGCATCATATGAACTACTATGAAGAAAATTAACTATATCTCAGCCAAAACCAGTACACTCAGCACAAAAAAATTACTTTCTATTCTTTCGTTCCACAAACAAAGCCTAGAGACAGGCTAAACCTCTAGAAATTCCATTCTTTGACATTACCTAAAAGGTTTGGTAGATTTTTTAAAAAAAACTTTGTACATTGTGCTAAGAAGAACAGTATAATTTCTGAGGAATGGAACTCACCGAGAATAAGAGCGACTTCTTGATTTCCACCTTTCCCTAGATCTAGACCGTTTTTTCAGGGGACTTCTGGATCTGCGTCTGTCCTTATGTCTTGAGAGCGACCTGTTGCCAGATCTACCTCTATATGAATAATGCCAGAAGAAAAATACTTTAATATTGAAACTTCATAAAAACTAGATTAACCACGAAGGAAATAACCCCCCCACTAAATCTTGCCTCACTACATAAAATTATATAGAGTTACACCTCTAATATACTGCTGTCCTAGTTAGAGCAGCCGGGACCAGTTCACCACTGTGTGGGTGTAACCCAAACTGTGTATTCTACACCCTCTATGTCATTTCCCAGAAATTGTTAACAATAGACCTTTTGCAGCAGCTGCCCAGAGCACACCTGACCCCTCAGGCTATCAGCTGGGTGTTAAGAGGCTGTGAGATAGGAGGATGTTCCTGTCCTCACACCCACAACTCACAATCACCCATTGTGGAACTCCCCACCCTAGGGGAGGTACTGGGCATTTCTGCCCGAACCTGAGTGTATATAATCTTGGGGTCTTGGGACTTCTGGTACCACTCGTAGGATCCAGAGGAGGACCAGAACCTTGACCGGACTGCGACCACCGCTCTCGACTGGACTGCGACCACCACTTTCGACCAGACTGCAACCATCACTCGCACCAACAGGTTTTTCCTCTCCTTTTACTTTTGGACTCAGGGGGATTACGTGGGGCTCAGCATGGGGGCCAATGAACACCATTCTGTTCATGCCCCGGGGTACCGGGATATACATCTGGGTTTTTGTGGATTAAAACCAATTGTTCATCTATATAATTGTATTTATTGTATTATTTTTATTAAATTGTAATTCTGACTTATAATCTCTTTTGAGTTGGATTAATTTCTCCTGCCGGTTTGCCTTTAAACCAGCATAACTGCCTACCAACATTTTCATAAAAAGGGATACTTAAAGCTTCACCAGGTGCATATCCTTTGAAACAATGCACCATTTAAGCAATACTCGTGTACTCCTGACAATATCAAAGGACAACAGAGATGACACCCGTGTGCAGTGTGACCAGGTGGATGATCTGCTCAGCCTGGTGGCAGAGCTTAAAGAGGAAGTGGAGAGGCTGAGGAGTGTCAGGGAGTGTGAGAAAAACAGACTGATGGAGTCCCACCCTTCCATCCCTGAGAGAAATGCAGCAGATGGAAGTTTGTCAAGAGTCAGAGGAGCCCCAACCCTCTTGCTATCAGGCAGAAGGAGGGGACCTAAAAGATGGGGGGGAATGGAAACAGGTCCCTGCTTGGGGAGGTAGGAGAATCTCCTCCTGGCCTCCCTCACCTTCCCAAGTGCCCTTACAGAATAGATGAGGCTTTGGAACTCAAGGGTCAGGTAAATGATAACGGAGGTGAAGGTCTATCTGGAAGGTTGCCCAGAACAAGTCAGTCAACCAGATGCATCACAACTATGGGTGTAAAAAAAGAAAGAAGGGTAACTGTAGTGGGTGACTCCCTTCTGAGGGGAACCAAGGGCCCGGTATGCCAATTGGACCCATCCCACAAGGAAGTCTGCTGCCCCCCTGGGGCCTGGGTAAGGGATATTACCAGAAGACTCCTTGGACTGATTAAGTGCTCTGATTATTACCCACTGCTGGTTGTCTAGGTCGGCAGCAACAAGGTTGATGAGAGAAGTCCTAGGGCAATCAGAAAGGACTTCAAAGAATTGGGGCAGCTGGTTGAAGGGACAGAAGCACAGGTGGTGTTTTCCTTGATTCCTTTGGTAGCAGCAAAGAATGCCAAAAGGAAGAGGAGAACCCACCTGGTCAACACATGGCTTAAAGACTGGTGCCATCAGTGGAATTTTGGCTTTTTTGATCATGGGGTGGTTTATATGGCACCAAGCCTACTGGAGACAGATGGGGTTTGCCTGTCTAAAAGGGGGAAAAGGATTCTAGCCTGTGAGTTGCCAGGGCTGATTGAGAGGGCTTTAATCTAGGTTTGAAGGGGGAAGGGGATAAGGCCAGGCTCAGCAGAGATGAATGAAGGGGTGGCATGCCAGGGTTGGGGGTGAAATCAATAGCCCAGCTGAAGTGCATCTACACCCCATTGACTCTGAAGTGTGCTGGCGTAGTGGGTTTCTGTGGCTGGGTTTTGGCAGCAGGGGCAGGCTACAGGGGTGGCTTCTGTTAGAAGCTGCTAAAAGCTTCCCCTGTCTGGTGGAGCCAATGCCAGCTGGCTCCAGGACGGGCTTCCTGCCACTGGCCAAGGCCAAGCCAATCAGGAGTAATAGTAAAGCCTCTGTAATAACATATTTAAGAACAGAAGGTTGTTGCGCAGAAAAGAATTCCAGCCAGGGAAGAGTGGAGTGAGAACATGTGAACAACAATGTAGACACCAAGGTCAGTGCAGAAGGAGGGGGAGGAGGTGCTTCAGGCTCTGGAGCACCTGGAACACATTCACAGTCTTATGTGGACAAGCCATGGACTCCTAAGATAATACAAGCCAACAAGGAAACACCAGGAAATTATCTCAAAGGAATTAAGGGGTGTTCCTCTAGGAAGGCGACACAACCGACAGCCCAGCTGAGGTGCCTTTACACCAATGCACACAGCATGGGCAACAAACAGGAGGCATTAGAAACCACTGTGCTGCTAGAAAGGTACGACATTGCTGCAATTACTGAAACTTGGTGGGACGAATCTCATGACTGGAATGCAACTATTGATGGCTACAGGCTGTTCAGAAGAAACAGGGGAGGAAGGAGAGGCAGAGGGGTTGCCCTCTACATCAAGAGGTGAATTGAGTGTGAAGAGTTGAAAGCCTGTGGGTAAGAATCAGAGACTGAGGCAACAAAGGGAACCTTGCAGTTGGTGTCTAGCTACAGGCCACCTGATCAAGGGGAGCCCATTGACGAAGCTGTCTTGCTCCAGATACAGGAGGCACCACACTCACAGGCTCTTGTCCTGCTGGGGAATTTCAACCACCCCAACATATGCTGGGAAAGTAGCACAGAGAGCTGCAGGCAATCCAGGAGACTCCTGGAATGCATGCAGGATAACTTCTTGTGTCAGGTAATAGACAGCCCTACCAGAGGGGGTATGGTACTTGATCTGATGGTCACCAGCGCAAGCGAGCTAATTGGGGACATCAAGATTGGAGGCAGCCTGGGCTGCAGTGATCATGCATTGGTGGAGTTTGCAGTCCTGAGGAATATGGGTCAGGTAAGGAGTAAAGTTAGGTCCCTAAACTTCATGAAAGCAAACTTCCAGCTCTTCAGGGAGAAAGTCAGTGGGATCCCCTGAGAGACTGCCTTTGGGGACAAGGGAGTGGAACAGAGCTGGCAGATCTTTAAGGAAGCCATCCATAGAGCGCAAGAGCTGGCAATACCCAGGAGCAAAAAATCAGTTAAGGAAGGCAAGAGACTGGCAGGGCTGAGTAGGGAACTGCTGGTCAAACTAAAAGGCAAGAAGCAAATGCACAGGCAGTGGAAACGAGGACAGGTAACCTGGGAAGAGTATAGAGATTCAGTTGTGCAGGGATGGGGTGAGGAAGGCAAAGCTGGAAGTGAACCTGGCAAGGGATGCAAAGAAGAATGGGAAGGGCTTCTACAGCTACATTAA